>PVJL010011115.1:0-29775 GCA_004026885.1 Lyroderma lyra
TAAATGGGTTGGTTGTATTTTGAATGTTAAGTTGTAGTAATCTGTCAAATATTATGGGTATTTGATGGACCTTTACCAGATAGTGATTTCTAATTATTTTCTCCCATTTGCTTGACTGTGTTTGCATTTATGTGATAGTGTCCATCAATGAACAAAATACTAATCTTCATGATAACCAATTTAGCTTATTTTGTCTTTCTCATTTTTGCCATTGGTGTCACATCTAAAATTTCACTGCCAAACCCAAGGTCATGAACATTTAACTTTGTTTTCATCTAAGAATTTTATAGGAGTACCTCTTACAGGTACCTCATATAGTCCTATGTCTTGGCTAATTTGTAACTATTTTTATTTAAAACACCTGCTGCATAAAAGTCCCTAACTAGACAACAGGGGTTTGTGAGATGGATGTGTAGTAAATTAGAGCACTTGCCATTAAGCTACTAGGTTCACTCCACATTTTAAAACAAATTATATAATAAAACACCTTCTTTATTTCATAATCATAATTTTAAACTTTCAAATTGTAACATTTTGAATTCAGAAACACACTCATTGCCTTTTTAAACTTCAAATGCATTTACAAAACCAGGAAAAGCCAGTTTATTTTCTTATTTTTTTCCCAGATCTTCTTGGGCATTTGTGCACATTACTACATCACGGCATAGGTAGTCTCTTTAATCCTGGTTTATTTGGAACAGAAAGTGTATCCAGATGGGGTCTGAACAACATTTACTAACCCATCTTGCTGACACCACAGAACCTACTCCTCAACTCTACTCCATGCCTGAGTACACACCTTGTCACAGGATGATCAATTCAATGGAGTCTCTTCTCAAGTTTCATATCACTGAGTTTCAGTGAGATGATAACTGTGTGGAGATAAGAAGAGACAGAGAGAAAGCCCACTGTGAGATAACATTTAAGGCAGGACACTTCAGAAACTGATAGGATTAAAATACATAAATTTTAGTAAATTTAGTAAATTTAGAAATGAGAGAACAGAGCAATCAACAAGGAATATGACTTCTGCCTGAAAAAGAGCCATTCCTCCCTCTTCTGGGCTTCTCCCACAGGGAACATCAAATGATCTCCCGCTATACTTTGGACAGGTTAGATTATTCTGTGTGACACAAATATGTTGTTTAATGCTTAGAATCCACATACCTCCTTCCTATGCTACAAGAACACATATAGGGAGAACCTTAATATGGGGTAAAGATGATCCTTTCCTGCCCACTGCATCATAAGAAATTCAGGAACAATATACTCCTATACAGACCTA
The DNA here is from genome assembly GCA_004026885.1 of Lyroderma lyra. Taxonomy (NCBI): domain Eukaryota; kingdom Metazoa; phylum Chordata; class Mammalia; order Chiroptera; family Megadermatidae; genus Lyroderma; species Lyroderma lyra. The sequence goes on from PVJL010011115.1 coordinate 1,286, forward strand.
TAAGTGAGATTTTCACAAGTTTCTATAGAAAGTGCTCTGGCCTGTTAAAAACCACCCACCCTGCTCTAACCACACTGTTGTTATTCACTTGGCACTTAGCCAAAAAATCTGCCTCATCCACATTTTTGGCTCCTGCTTAAATAGTCATCTTCTTGTTCCTCCTTTAATCTGAACCAACTTTGAATGGCCATCCCAGTTCCAGTGTTCCCTGTTGTAGCTATACTGAGAAAATTAGGTTTTTATCCACAGGGTGATGGGAATTCATAAGAGAGTTTAATGCCAGGAGATGACAAAATCACATTTGACATTTACTCATGAAACAGACAGGGAAAGAAGCAGAGAGAGAGAGAGAGAGGGGCAGTGCCATGTCTCTGAGCATATGCTCCTTCTTCTTTTTTAGCTATTTTCATTAATTTTATGTTTTGTTTTGTGTTTTATTTTGTTTTTGTTTTTGTTTTCTTATGTGGGTAGTTCCCTGGCTATGAAGTGAACACAGGCTTCAGCATTGAGAGCGCCAAAGCCTTAAGCCACTACACCACCAGGGAACTCCTATTTTCATTAATTTTAAAAGACTGGGTCACATTTTCAATTTTACTTCTAACTGGTCATGCATTCCTGGAAAACTGTCAAGTGTAGACACATGTCCCATTCTGAAAAATCACTTCAGGGATCTCATTTGCTCAAACTCAGATTTCCTGGTCTACCCTATCTACTTCATATTACTGGTGGGTGCACTGAGAGTCAAAGGAAAACAAGTTATCTAACTTAACCTGAAGAGGTCTGAGTTGAGGAAGCAGAACTGGATGTAAGTGAATTCTAAAATGGTGGCCTGTACAGGGCAGTTAGAAAGTTTTGTCCTAATTCCAGATTACCTTTCACATTTCTGAGCAAGAGAAACTTCTCTTTTATGAAGTTAATCAAACCTAGGAATTTGATTTCTCTTTTACTAAAAAATATAATAATAAAAAACAATTAAATTACAAATATCAAGGGTGCCAAAAACATGTATATACATTATAAAAGATGTTATCTATGTACTACATAAATACTGGTGGTAACCATTTTGAGCACCTTTTGTAATTGCAAAAGTCAACCATAACTTGTATTCTTCTTTTATTTTTGGTATATAATGACTATTATAATTTTAATACAGTTTTTCCCTTTCTTAAAATGTATATACTTTTTTTTAATGTGTATACTTTCTTGTCATGGACAAAATGAAAAAGCATTATTTGTGGAGATGATCTCTGGTTAATCTCTTCATCATAAACAGATGGGCTCTGCTGGAACAAAATTCTACAGTGATTGAGCCCATCCTTCAACATTGCACAGAAAGGACAAAGGGGAGTTAAGGGAAAATTTCTGCTGAGTTAGAGACGTTAGCCCAGAGCTCAGTTATTTAACAAATTACTTAAGATGAGACAGAAGCTTTTGAATGTTAAACTAACTGGTTAAAATGGTTTGAGTGGTTAATATTACAACATCCTAACAGATGGACAGTGAAATACTGTAAAGTTATATAGCAAGCAACAGAGAGTAGTTCTGATATATCATACAGTAGGAATAATATAAACCTTATAACCTGACTAAAATTAAAAGGAAAAATAATTGTAAACTTGTAAACTATCTGATAGATTCTGGAATTAAAGTTTTAAAAAGTATGAGGATACATTAGATTTTTAAAAATTACATGAGCCACAAAAAATTTATAGGGAAACAGTAGTGCTGGTAATGTGCATTTTAAAATGCATCATGTAGTGAAAAAAAGCTTAATTCATTTCTTAAAAGAGGATGACTTGGCATCCACTGTGCTAATCTCTTCATGAACAGGATTGCCAATGGAATTATCTTCTGATGCAATAATTAAAAAATGCAGATGCCTCAAATACCTGATTATGCATCTCTCATTTCCTTCTGCATAATTAAAAAATTATTAAATGTTACATTAATTAGGGTATGTAAAGACACAAGTCAGGATATTTCACTATTTAGCAATCCATGTCCAATCAACTCAATATTCACCTGGGTTTGAGTCCCCTGCTTTCTGCATCACTACAAGTTTTGTTCTTTGTAAATGTGTCACTCTCTCTTTCCGTGTATGCTGCGACCTGCTTAGGTGAACAGGGAAACCTGAGGGGAGGCAATGGGGAAAGAAGAAAAATACACAGGCACAAACCCAAATGCAGACACAGACAAAGACATGATAGAAAAGCTGGGACCAGATGGTTCTCTGAGCTCTGATGGAGGCACAGAGACCCAGTCTGACAGTCATATGTTTATTTTATAGGGTAAGTAATCAGGGAAGGTCAAACAGTACAGAAACAGAGAAATCTGTGCTGTATCCCCTGTCCAGACCTTCACAGTGTCAGCAGACAAAAAGTTAGTGGTTTGCTGGTGTTCTTGTAGTTAATCTTGCTGCACCAAATGTTCTTTTGCCTTCCTTGAGAGAGTGAGCCAAGAGTCATGTCCTTGGTTACTTCTGGAGGCCAAGCAGCCTTGCAACATTTGTGCCTGCCGGAATTTGAATCATGCAAGCCGCCTTGCTAAAGCCTGCTTTTTCTCCTTGCCGTGGCCTTCGGCTCACATGCTCCCTACACTTGTATTTTGTTCCTTTTTTTTTGCCTGTTTTCATTTCTCTGTTTGTAGGCATCTTTTGTTTCCCTCCCACTCTCTTTTTTTCTCTTTCAGAGGACCTGGCTCCATTCTTTTTTAACCTGTTTCAGTCTCTGCTGTTCTTTCTCCTTGGATTTTCTGATGATCCTGTAACTCCATATATTTTGCCTCTTTCTCTTTGATCTGTTGCCCACTCAACCCTTTCTGGTGGCGTTTGGAGAAAAGGGCAAGTGACAGAATGAATCACTTTAATGACAACATTTATAAGTGAAAACAATAAATAAATGTTGACTTAGTGTTTTTCTCTGATAGGAAAAAAATGTACCAAAAGTGAAATTTATATGCTGACTGTGGAATATGTTCATTTTTGAAGTTGATTTCTGTACACCATTAAATTCTATCAAAGTCATTTTAAAAATCTTTAAGCAGGTGATATAAACAATATTTTATGAAATATGAATTACTAAAAATATATGGTAGCTCTTGCATGAGACACAGAGTCATGGGATTTGATAGAAATATGTTCACTGTTATGTACAGAAAGTGCTTCTCATTAATTTGTAAGGTTTCTAATTTGCTATTAAATCACCAAATATTTGTAAATTACCTATTTTGATACACATACACTGCTTTTTTGCTAGTTTTCTTATTATTAAATTACATTTTGAAGTTACTATACTTATATATTGCATTCAGTTTATATTTAAAAAAAAGGTTAATTTTCTTGTTTTGTGGAATGAGAAATAAGACATGTACAAAAAACATATAGCATAAAATGTTATAGTGAGTCAGAACTCCAAAAATATGCCTTGTACTTATGCTTATTTGGAATTTATGAACTTAGCATTTGCTAAGCAGCAAACCTTGGTGTTAGATGATGAGCTCCAGTTCAAGGAAAGACCACAAGAAAAATAAAATAGACAAGTTTATTACTCACAGATCCTGAAGGAAATTCATATCATGCATGAAGATGATACACAGGGAGGCCAAGGCAGGATGCAGGCAGAGTGGCAGGACCCAGGAAACATGCTCTTATTAGGGTTCATAGGGTAAGTGTTATGGGGTTCTCAAGCTACATCTAGATTTTTCAATTGAAACAAACAAAAAAAAGTAACATTTTAGTGAGATCTGCAGAGATCTCATCTAAGGGAAAAAGCATAAAGTATGAAGTCCAGAGGTGCAAGAGAGAATGCTGGTCACAAGAAATGCTGAAGAAGTCTTAACAGGAACTTACATTTACTTGTGATTTTGTGAGCTCTTATCTAGTATAAACATGAGCAAGAGAAAATGTTGTCAGTTTAAGGCTCCTTAGCTACACAAAAGGAAGTCAAGGCAACAATATCATGAAGTAGTTTTGTGAAATTCAAATATTGCAATATCTTCAAAATGTACAAGTAGTTACAAAAAGTATATATAATACATAAAATATGTTATACTTTTTACATTATTTGAAGTTTAAGATCACTGGGGAAAGAAACTGCTAGTGATGTCACTTTACTGTGTTGCTAAATAGAGTTATGGGTACTTGAAAAAGATGGGATAGGTAAACATTAGTGGCATAATATAAAAAAACTTCACTCATTACTAATAAACTTTAACCCATTCAAATTCAGTCAGCTTTAATGAAAACATATTAAGTTCACACATAGTTTAAATAAAGCATTGCAAACCCAGTATATAAACATTGGTCAAAACACACATTACTACCATTTAAGAAGCATTGCTGTTCTGAAATAAGGATCTGAGAACTGTGCTTACTATGGATTTCAAGATGGAGGCTAAGTTTTTAATAAATGTAAATTTCCAATAATTTTATGAACTTAGAAATGAATTACCTATAATTTTCTCAAATATCTCTGAAGACTTTTTTATTTCAACCATATCAAATATTAATGACACCTATCTACAGCTACTATCAAGCTACATCAGCATCTAATGAACAGCCACTTTTTTCTCATTAAAGGACAATTGGCAAAATCAAATAAAATTCAGAATGTTAAATTTTAGATGCCCTGAACACTTACCTGATGGCGACTTACGTCAAAGCTCTGTTACATACAAACAGCACCTTCATTTAGATTTTCTTCATACATTATATATTACTTTGTTTTCAGCCTTCCATGGAAAAGTAAATATGAGTGAATTCCACCTAATGCACAAGGACTCTCAGATGATTGAGACAGCAAAATTGAAACTCATGATTCACATACACACTATAAACAAAGGCATAGCATGAGTGGTTTGAGAGTAAACTACATCAATGTCTGCTTTTAAACAATCTTATATGTCAATATAAAGAAAGATATGTATTGTAATTAATTATACCAGTCAAAACTTTTATCCCACTGATTTTGAAGCATACAAACAAGTAAATTACCTAAGTATTTCAACTCCAATACTTCTCTGTAAGAAGTATTTAGTCTAATATATTTTTATTTTGTAACCAAAACTTTAATCCCAAGGACTCTCACAAAACATATTTCAAATGACAGCATGAAAAAAAATTTTTGCACAGTAACTCAAAGTTCAGCTCTACAATGTACCCTTAAACTGGCAGGACGCTGGTGTCTTGAATAGTCTCAAGTTTCCAAATGAAGAACATTACAAAGAGCTATATATTCACATACAGCAATTACAGAAGAAACTTATGACCTAAAGCAAAGGTAAACTAACTTTGTTGAAACTTCTTATTAAGTTCTACACCAACTGGACAAACCTCTGCCCAGTGTGAATGAAGTGTGGATTTTTTTTTAAACCTCTAATCTAGTTTTAAATGGTGCAATTTAATTTTTACTTGCTGGCTTGTGTTCACAGCAGCTTTTGAAGTCTGTATGTTCAACTGCACCTGCGTATTATATCCCAGCTATGGAAAAAGTCTTAAGTTCAATTTTTGCCAGTTTCCATAATATTCAACATCACACTTTAAGCTGGGCAGGAGTTACAGGTTTATTATCTATCAGTCTATGCAAGACTAGATAAAGTTCAAAGCAAATTCAATTTTGCTTCAGGGAACATCGTAAAGTAACAATTCTTGATATTACATGCCTCATATGATTCATTTCAAACCATAGAGAATTACATCTTTATGTATGTCACTGTTCTAAGACAAACAATGTGAACTGCTACCATCTTAAATATGCACCAAGCTTATGAAGTCTCAAATAAAACTTGAATTTTCTGTATATCTCCTGTCAAATGAAGTTATTACCTGTACACCATTCCTCTTGCAAACTGGACTTCTATTTCCTTTCATTTGACCTGGATTGGCTGCAAGACCTAGAGAAGGATTGGGACGGCTTGTGATTTCTCTCCTGAGACAGTGATCTCTCTCTTCTCTTATCTCTAGAAAGGGACCAGCTGCGGGAGAAGCTCCTCCATCTTGGAGATCTGCAGTGAAGTGGAGGACTCCTCTGATAATCATCTCGACGACGACGACCCCAATTCTACAGTGCAGCGTCTACTTGTTGCATTATATGTTCTCCACCGAGTGTGAGTTCTCTTTCCACCACCATGCATTTGGATCCTTCTCCCTCCTCTTCCACCCACTTCCTCTTCTTCCACCCTCTTTCCACTTACTCCCAAATAAACATTAAACTATTACTTGTGTCCATGAGGTTTTTATTTGTTTTTTTGTTGCTTTTAGTTTTATATTCTGCATATGAGTGAAGTCATGGTTCTTTGTTTTTTCTGTCTGGCTTATTTTGCTTAGCGTGATGATCTCTAGGTCCATCTATTTTTGTCTCAAATTACAGTACTTCATCTTTTCTTATAGCTGAGCAATATTCCATTGTGTATATGTACCACAGCTTCTTTATCTGGTCATCCATCGAAGGGTACTTTGATTGTTTCCATATCTGGGCCACCGTGAACAGTGCTATGATAAACATTGGGGTACATAAGTCTCCAGACTAAGGTTTTCAAGTTTTTTTGGGTAGATACCCAGAAGGGGGATTTCTGGGTCATATGATAACTCCATTCCTAAATTTCTGAGAAACCTTCACACCATCTCCCATAGTGGTTGTGCAAATTTGCAATCCCACCACCAATATGTAACAATTCCTTTTTCTCCACATCCTCTCCAGCACTTGTTATTCCCTGTCTTGTTGATCACAGCCATTGTAAAAGGTGTGAGGTGATATCTCATTGTGGTTTTGATTAATATTTTCCTCATAGCTAATGAAATTAAACATTTTTTTCATATGTCTGATGGCTATTTGTATTTCTTCATGGAAGAAATGTGTTTAGATCTTCGACCCACTTTGTAATTGAGTTGTTTGTTTTTTTGTTGTTAAGTTGTATTAGTTCTTTATATATTTTAAACATTAGACATTTATCAGATGCATTGTTTGCAAATATTTTCTCCCATTCATTTGGTTGTCTTTTTGCTTTGCTAATGGTTTCTTTTGCTGTGCAGAAGTTTTTAGTTTGATATAGTCCCATTCATTTCTTTTTGCTTTTACCTTCCTTGCATTTAAGGTCAGGTTCATGAAGTCTTCCTTGAGCCCTAGATCTATAAGTTTAACACCAATGTATTCTTCTATCTAGCTTGTTGTCTCATGTCTTATATGAAGGTGTTTAATCCATTTTGAGTTAATTTTTGTATATGGTGAGAGTTCACAGCTCAAATTCATTCTTTGCATGTGTTTTTCCAGTTTTCCCAGCATCATCTACTGAAGAGGCTGCCTTTTCCCCATTGCATACTTTTTGCTCCTTCACCAATAATTATTTGTCCATAAATTTGTGGATTTATTTCTGAGATTTCAATTTTGTTCCTGGGTATGTGTGTCTGTTTTTCTTTCAATACCAAGCTGTTTTGACTATTGACGCTTTGCAGTATAAATTGAAATCAGGGAGTTTGATACCACCAGCCTTATGTTTATGTAGTATTGCTTAGGTAATTTGAGGTCTTTTATGGTTTCATACAAATCTGATAATTTTTTATCTATTTTGTGAGAATATGATTGTGAAATTTTGATGAGAATTGCATTAAATGTGTAAATTGCTTTGGGTAACATGGCCATTTTAGCAATGTTAAGTCTTCCTATCCATGAACACAGAATATTTTTCCATTTCTTTGTGTCTTCTTCAATTTCTTTCAAAAGTGTCTTACAGTTTTCCATGCATAAGTTCATCACGTTGTTGTTAAATTAATTCTCAGGTACTTCATTCTTTTTGTTGCAATAGCAAAAGGAATTGACTCTCTCATTTCTTTTTCTAAAGATTTGTTGTTTGTATACAGAAATGCTGTTGATTTTTGTACATTGATTTTGTATTCTGAGAGATTACTGTATTCGTTAATTGTTTCTAATAGTTTCCTGGTATAGTCTTTGGAATTTTCTATATAAAGGATATAAAAAATATATAGGATACCTGCAAATAGTGAAAATTTGACCTATTCTTTCCCAATTTGGATACCATTTATTCGTTTCTCTTGCCTGATACCTCTGGCTATATAGTACTATATTGAATAGCAGTGGTGACACAGGGCATCCCTATCTTGTTCCTGATTTGGGGGGAATGTGCTTCAGCTTTTCCCTCTTTGGTATGATATTAGCTGTGGATTTTTCACATATGGTCTTTATTATGTCAAAATTCTTTCCTTCTATACCCATTTTTTTCAGTGCTTTGTTCATAAATGAATGTTGTATCTTGTCCAATACTTTTTCTGCATCAATTGATATGACCATATGGTCTTTATCTTTCAATTTGTTTATGTGGTGTATCAGATTGATTGATTTTCATATGTTGAACTATCCTTGTGCTCCTGGGATGAATCCCACTTGATCATGATATATGATCTCTTTGATGTGTTGTATTCTATTTGCTAATATTTTGTTTAGAATTTTTGCATCTGTGCTCATCAGAGGTATTGGTCTATAGTTTTGTTTATTTGTGTTGTCTTTACCAGGCTTTGGTATAAGGTAATGTTGGCCTCATAGAATGAGTTAGGAGGTATTGTTTCCTCTTCAATTTTTTTGAAGAGTCTGAGGAAGATAGGTGTTAATTCTTCTTTGAATGCTTGGTAGACCCTGTTGTTGGTGAGACCATGTAGTTCGGAGTTTTTTTCTCCAGGGAGGTTGTGGATAGTTATTTTAATTTCTTTAGTATTAATTGGTCTGTTTGGATTATCCAGTTCTTCTTGGTGCAGTCTAGATAGGCTATAGATTTCTAGAAACTTGTCTATTTCTTCTAGGTTTTTAAATTTAGTGGCATAATGCCCTTCATGATATTTTCTTATAATTCTTTGTATTTCTGTGATATCAGTGATAATCTCTCCCCTTTCATTTCTAATTTTGGATATTTGTGAATTTTTTCATCCTTTGATTAGTCTAACCAGGGGTTTTTCAATTTTGTTGTCTTTTGAAAAACTCCAGCTCTTTCTAATATTAACTTTCTTCTATTGTTTTTCTGTTCTCAAATTGGTTTAGCACTGCTTTGATTTTTATTATTTCTTTTCTTCTGCTGCCTTGGGGTTTGTCTGTGTTTCTTTTTCTAGTTCTTTAAGATGGGAAATTAAGGTATTTACTTGTAATTTTTCTTATTTATTAAGATAAGCCTGTAATGATATAAATTTCCCTCTTATTACTGCTTTCACTCTGTCCCAATAATTTTGATATGTTGTATTTTCATTATCATTAGTGTCTTTATATTTTTAATCTCTTCTTTAATTTGTTCTTTGATCCAGTCATTTTTAATAAGATTTTTAATCTCCATGTATGTGTCGTTTTTTTCTGCTTTCCTTTTACAGTTGATCTCCAATTTCAAAGCTTTGTGGTCTGAGAGTACACTTGGTATTATTTCAATCCTCTTGAATTTTCCAATGCTTCTTTTGTGTCCAACCATTTGGTCAGTGCTTTAAAATATTCCATGTGCAGTAGAAAAGAAGGTATAGTCTCTTTTTGCTGGATGAAGTGTCCTGTAAATGTCAATTATGTCCAATTGCTGTAATGTATCATTTAGATCTCATATTTTCTCATTTATTTTCTGTTTCAATGATCTGTCCATGGCTTTTAAGGGGTTGTTTAAGTCTCCCACAATAATTGTACTTTTGTCACTTTCTCCTTTGAGATTTGTTAGTAGTTTCTTTGTATATTTTGGTGCTTCCTGGTTGGGAGCATCTATATTAATTAGTTACAAGTCTTCTTGTTCTGGTGTTATGCCTTTTATCACTATGTAATGTCCATTTTTGCCTCTTATTATCTTTTTTATTTCATCAGATATCAGTATGGCAACTCTTGCTTTTCTCTGGTTAGCAAGCAAGTATTTTTTCCCAGCCCTTCATTCTGAGTCTGTGTTTGTTCTTATGGCTGAGGTGTGTCTCTTGGAGACAGCATATGGATGGGTTTTGTTTTATAATCCAGTCTGCTACTCTGTGGCTTCTTATTGGTGCATTCAGTCCATTAACATTTAGTGTTATGATTGATATGTGAATATTTCCTGTGGTCATTACTTTTTTGTTGTTGTCACTTTGTTTTATTTTTGTTTTTTTCCTTGTTGCCCTGACTCTATTGCATTTGTCCTTTTTTTTTTAGGTCAAAGAGATTCCTTCAGTATTTCTTGAAGTGCCAGTCTTGTGCTGGTAAATTCTCTCAGCTTCTGTTTGTCTGAGAAGGTTTTTATTCTTCCTTTGTATCTGAAGGTAATTTTGCTGGATAATTTATTCTTGGCTGGAAGTTTCTCTCTTTTAAAGTTTTGAAAATTTGATTGTACTCTCTCCTGGCTTGTAGAGTTTCTGATGAGAAGTTTGATGCCAGCCTGATGGGTTTTCTTCTAAAAGTTACAGTTCTTTTTTCCTTGGCTGTCTTGAGAATTCTCTCTTTGTCTTTAGTTTTTGACGTTTTTAGTACAATGTGTCTTGGAGAAGATATGCTAAGATCCAGGTATCTAGGGGCCCTATTTTCTTCTTGATTTTGGTGTTCCAGATCTTTCCATAGCTTTAGAAGATTCTTGTCTACTATTTGTTTGAGTATGTTCTTTGTAGAGTGCTCTGCTTCTTCTTCCAATCCTATTATTGTGATATTGTTTTTCCTCATAGAGTCAGATTGTTGGAGAAAACTAGGCCTGGCAGGAGAAAGAATCACCTGAACACCAAAAATAGAAGAGGAAGGGATTCTTTATTCAGCCGGCAGAGCCACAACAGACAAAAGTCTAAAATGGTTGAGCTCTGCAACTCCCTTTGGTACTACTTTTTATAGGACTTACAGGCTTAAAGGAGCACCATGTTGCCTTTTGATTGGTGGTCCTAATGCATTGGCAGGTTGTTACAGATAAAATGAATCAGCAGAATCATCACTAGTTCCAGGAAGTGGGGGTTGAGTTATTACAGGAAAAATGAGTCAGCAGAATCATCAACTGAATCAGATAATTCTTTACAGCGGGGCTTCCTTCTTCATTCCCCGCTTTGACACCCCATATAATTTTTACTATGGGGATCTAATCATTTACATGCTGCTGCAGGGGCTGACAGTGCCCCACACAGAACATATGTGAGGCTGTCTTTTGTTTAATAGCTCTGAGTGCTAGTGGGAAGAGACAAGGAACAATTAAACATAGCCTGACAATGGCTAGCACTCTTCCCACTAGGATTTTAAATCCTCCAAAGGCCGAAAACCATCTCCTCTTTCTAAGCTCTGAGGGTTGTTGCAAATACAGAGTTGATTTTTTTCCTGGGTCACATACTAAGTATTGAGTTTGATTTTAAGTGTAAGTTTCCTTGGAAGTATCTTCATATTCATAAAAACTATAAAATAGCAATATGGTTGTTACCTTTTGTCCCACCTTAGTAACATGCATACACAATTGCACTCTTACTCCCCCTTTCCCAGTGTCTTGAGTTTAATCAGAATGAGTCCCATGAAGATTTTCTTCAAGCTTCAGCCTTCATTGTCAAACCAACTCCTGGTTTGTGGCTAGAGCAGGACGTGTCGATCTCCACAGTGTCACCTTGTAGGGGTTGGCATAGTCTTCTTTAATCTGCTGTGGTGGATCCAAGCAGGTATTCCTTCCAATCTGGCTGTGGTAGGTGTGGTCAGGATGACAGTGTAAGGACCTTTCCACTTCAGTTTGAGGGGGTTCAAGTTCCAATCCTTGACCCAGACCTGATCTCCTGGAGAGAAAGATGAACAGGCACAAAAAAGATTAACAGGGGCCCTTTCTATCACCCAAGTGGAGATTTTTCTGTTATTCTTTCTAAAGCTTCTAAGCACTTGTGTAACTCTGTCTCTTCCAATTCTCTAAGAGTCTCTGACAAATTGTGGAGGTTTGAGGGGGCCTATTATACATTATCTCATAGGGATGATATCTTGACCTTTTAGAAGGAGTACACTTAATCTTGAACAAAACTAATGGTAGGGCCTGTATCCACTTTAGTTTTGTCTCCTGACAAAGCTTCCTAATTCCTATCCTTAGGGTTCTATTCATGCACTCTATCTTGCTCAAGCTCTGAGGTTGATATGCTACATGGTGCTTCTATGTGATATTTAAAATTTTTGGCAGTCTCTTGCACCATGTCAGCCACAAAAGCTGGTCCAATGTCCAATCCAATGCAAAGTGGCAATCCAAACCAGGGAATGATTTCTCGCAGTAGCATTCTCACTCCCTCTTGAGCCTTTATGATTCTTGTAGGGAAAGCTTCTACCCACCCAGAACTAGAAGATAGCAGTTTTCTCCACACTGGGGCATCTCAGTAAATCTCTCTTGTGTATCTTTAAAAGTGGCTGCCCCATAGAATTGGATCCTGGGCGGCAGGAACAGCCGCTACCTTGCATTGTGCTGACTGCACATCACACAACATTGGCTGGCTCTTTCAGCAAGAGTTGACAGAAGGGGAATGCAGAAGTACCTTCCCAATAATTTTTCAGTCTTTTTCTTCCCCAAGTGGGTGGCCCTGTGCACTGCGAGGACCACTGCTAGTTCCAGGAAATGGGGGACTATAATCCTCTCATCTGGCAGTTTCTGCCATCCTTCCCCAGCCTCTTTAGCTCCTTCCTGTTTCATCCATTCCTTTTCTCCCTTTGTATACATAGGAGTCAAATCTGGAGCCCAAGGGATTACAGAGACCATGGTGGCATCCTGGTATGGAAGTGTGGCAGCCTTCTTTGCCTCAGTGTCTTCCTTTGCATTTCCTTGTGCTTTAGTAGTCTTTGTCCTTTGATGCCCTCTGCAGTGGACAACTGCTACTTGCTTAAGTTTCCATATATCCTCCAGCAGCTGCAAAGTCTCACAGGGATATTGTAGATCCTTCCCCCTTCTGTTAAAAGTCTCCTTTCTTTGTAGATGGTCCTGTGTACATGGAGGGTGAGAAAAACAAATTGTGAGTCTGTGAAGATATTTACATTCTTTCCCTCACTCAACTCCAGGGCCCAAGTCAGGGCTATTAGCTCAGCCTTCTGGGCAGACATTCCCTGGGGCAGGGGCTTTGCTTCAACTACCTCAGTCAGAGTCACTACTGCATACCCTGCCAGACTTTCTCCCCAGGAGTTAATAAAACTGATTCCATCTACAAAGAACTCCAAGTATGGGTTCTCTAGTGGCTGGTCAAGCAGGTCAGGCCAGCTCAAATACACTGCCTAGATGACTTCCACACAGTTATATTCAGGTTCCCCACCTCCCACTAGGAGTAGGATGGCTGGGTCTAAGGAGGACACAACCTCTATTGTTAGTCTCAGATTTTCACACAGCAGACATTTGATTCATCATCAGAGCAACCACCGCATGTGACACCTGTACCCCTAAGTCCTAACCCAGAGTCATTCCATTGGCCTCTTGTACCAGCATGGCTGTGGCTGCAAGTGCTCTTAGACATGGGGGCCATCCCCTTGGGACTCTGTAGAGTTGTTTGGAAAGGCAGGCAACTGGCCCCACCCACAATCTCAAACTCTGGGCCTGCATCCCCACAGCTGTTCTCTTCCTCCCTCACACACACAGCGCAAAGGGTTTGGCTAGACCAGGAGACCCAATGCCAGGGCTGTTTGCAGTTCTTCTAGCTATGTGAATGCTCACTGGTTAGATCCCCACTCTATCAGCTCCCTCTCTCCCCCATTTGTGGCCTCATAGAGAGGTTTGGCCAGAACTTATAGCTTGGGATTCATATGCGGTAAAATCCCACTGCTCTTAGGAATTCTCTAATCTGCTTTCTCATTTTTAGGACCACGCTGTTTTGAATAACCTGTTTTCTTTCTACCCAAGTCTTCTCTTCCCTTGCTGGAGGGTGAACCCCAGGTAATTCATCTGCTTCTGGCAGATCTGGGCCTTCTTCCTGGAGACTTTATACCCACAAGCCTCCAAATGTTGTATGAGTGCAACTGTCCCTTTCACACACCCCTTGACAGTCTCATGGCCTAGCATTAGGTCATCCACATACTGCAGAAGGACACATCCAGTGGCCTATGGTGGGAATTGATGAAGATCTTAGGCAAGAGCCTTTCCAAAGAGGGTTGGTGCATTCTTGAATCCTTGAGGAAATCATGTCCAGGTGTAAGGGCTTTAACTGATTGGATGAGGCCCAATCACATCATGGAGGACAATCTGTTTTACTCAAAAGTCCACAGATTTAAAAAGTAAGGTGATCCAAAAAAATCTCTACAGAAACATCCAGAATATCTGACCAAATACCTGGGCACTGTGGTGCAGTCAAAACGACACAAAATTAACCATAATGTAACCCCATCGGTAACATTCCCAGGTAGGAACAATATGTTCTTCCTCTAAAAATCACACAGCATTCTACCATTGTCTATACCTCCCCTTTCTAGAATCAAAAGATCTTCAGGTAAAAGATCTGTATCTAAATCATCTTTGCAACTCCTACAGTGCCCTATATATTGCTGACATCTGAATATTTTTGAATGAATTTCATAGTGGAAAAAGCTATTAAGTAAGCTATTTCCAAAATTACTGAACACTGTTTAATATCAAGGGAATTGAATTAAAAGTACAATAAACCTACTTGGAATAGAGAATGACAATTTATAGCAAAAAGAATTTACAACTGGACATCAATAGGATGGGAAAACAGAAACAACCAAACAAACAAACAAACCCTAGCATACTTAAGAACAGCATGTATGCAAAAGCATCAAACCAGGAATAAAAGGGTGAAAAGATGCACCTGGTATTTTTCTTCTCATCTGATACTTATCCATAAATACAGTTCATGTTGCATATCAAGCACCATACACTAACTCTTGCCAAAACCATCTGAGATAATGCATTATTTGGAATAAGTGTTATCATGGGTATAATACAAGATTTAATTAAATACTAAAAGACTACCATTTATAAAGCTATCTCTTCTACACAGATTCTGATGGCAGGATAATAGTAAGCAGGCTCTGGATTTTTTACTTGAGGGGAGCTTGAATAAAATTCTACAGGCCTGCTCTTTGAAGCACATCACAACCTGCCTCCTGCACCCTTCTTTGGCCCCTTCTTCACCTTTACATACATTACTTCCTTTCAGTTAAAGATTATTACCGTGATCAAAAATATATGCCACCAATCTCTTTCCATACCCACTAGAGACTTGTCACTCCTATTAGAGACATTACTATTGACCCTTTCTCTGCAATATTCTCAATCTCCTCAGCACTTACATGTGCCAATCACTGTTGACCAGAAACAAAACAACACAAAACGCCTCCACCTCTAGCATTCACAATCCAGATAACTTTGCTCTCACTTTTCCAAACATGAAAACCAACTCCTTACCAAATTAGAACTAACTCCTTACCACTTAAAGGTTAAAATAACCTCCTGTTTGACTAAAAAGACAAAGCAATATTGTATTTTTCATTAATATCTTTCACCAACTTCACTGATGTTCTTCACTCTTCCTTGCAGTCTTTGGTGGGGGTGGGGGAAAAGTGCATACTTCTTTTAACCCAAAGTCATCTCACAATTCTTGGTCTAGGCTTCCTTCTAGAGGCCATCCCATCCCAAACATAGGCCATTCTAATTTACACAAGGTTCTCAATTTCCCTGGGGTCATAGCAACTCCATAATCTCCAGAAAATCCTTTCTTAAAATTTCTCTGCACGGTTGCCAAGGGGGAAGTCTTCTCTTGCACACCTCCATGATCCTCCCTTGGACAAACAACAAACACACCACAAAGAGTGTCAGTCCCCAGAGGGGACTGTGAAGGGTTAAAGCCAGGTCCACCTCCCAGGCTTGACCTTGGTATAATCAGTCCACGTCTGGGGTTGAGGAATTCCTGGAGCTGACATTTACTGTGCACGTACTGCCTTATGTAACCATGAAAACCCAAACAACTGCTGCTGGGCAGATGCGGCAAGATGCCACTTTTGTTTGAATACGTGTATATAGTCCCAGGTGCGCAATAAAGTAGCTCTCTTGTTGGCATGTTTATGGTCTCCCTATGTTGGCTCCACGTGTGTTTTTTCAACTGAGTGTACCACCGCCAAAAACTGTCTTGCCTGGAAACCTTGACAATGAGAAAGAGGTTCAGGGGGAGGAAGGGGTAATTCAGGAGGGAACACACAATTGCTTTGTTTGTCTCCAGCCACTCGCCTTGATGGGATTTGGGTGCCTCTTAGCAATAAGCAGGTCAGTATAAACCCCCAACTCCGATTGGACTTAGTGTGATACTGCCATAAACCGTATGAGATCACCACAACACCACAGATCAAAACTCTACTCTTGCTTCGGCTCTGTGAGGAAGAGTTAAAACGCTCTCCTCAGTGTCCCTCTAGTTCACTCTCCAAGCACTCATATTCACTTAAATCCAGTTCAAACTGCCAAATTCCTGTTCTGGGGGAGCCTCAGTTTCCCACTCAAATTACCTGGAGCAGTACTTGGGAAGTGCTGGAGGGTGATCAGCTCTGAAAGTTTTCTCAAACTGTTCCTACTGTGCCTCTGATGTCAGCTCATCCTTGTGTTCATTCCTCTTGGTGTTTGACTCCTTGGGAACCTGACAGTAGGGGTTTTTGCACCCTGTTGATGCATCCACACAGAGAGGCAAAGCTAGCCATCCCTGGCACACTCAGTGGTTCACATCGCCCAGGCCGATCGGGCCTCACACTGGGGTCTCTGGAGGGTTGGTGGAAAGCACCAGATGATTCTGACTTTGCTCTTTCTCTCTGCAAGTGACCCTGATTTCCAGTCATGCAACCAAAATATGTTGCAGGAAACTAGGCCCCATAGAGACAAACAATCACCTGAACACCAAAAATAGAAGAGGAAGGAATTCTTTATTCAGTTGGCGGAGCCACAGCAAAAAAAATTCCAAAATGGCCAAGTTCCCTAACTCCCTCTGATCCTCTCCTTTTATGGGACCTACAGGCTTAAAGGAGCAACCATGTTGCCTTTTGATTGGTGGTCCTAAAGCATTGGTGGATTGTTATAGATGAAATGAATCAGCAGAATCATCACTAGTTTCAGGCAGTGGGGGTAGGGTTATTACAGGAAAACGAGTCAGCAGGATCATCAGCTGAATCAGATAACTCTTTATGGTGGGGCCTCCTCTTTCAAGATAGTTATTGCAGAGTTCTTTCAATCCTTTTGGTTGTATATTCCTTATCTTCCCCTTTCTGAGATTTTTTCATGTTCTAATCTTCTGTGTCACTAATTCTTTCTTCCATCTGGTTGGCCTGTTTCCTATGGCAGTTATTTCATTTCTCACTTCTTTTATATTATTTATCTCTCAAATTTCCATCTTGTTCTTCCTTATGGTTTGAATATTTTTGTTAAATTGTTTTTTTTTTATCATGGGTTTTCTTTCTGAGATCATTCATCTCAGCTATGGTGTTCTGTCAGTACGTTTTCATTTCTCTCAGAGCCTTTAGAATGGCGGCTTTATTTTTTTTAATTCATTTTTATTGTTAGACTTATTGGGGTGACATCTGTTAGCAAGGATTACATAGGTTTCAGGCATACAATTCTACAGTGCATTGTCAACTTGATGTATAATAAGTTCACCACCTAATGTGACTTCTCTTTCCATCACCTTACATTTAGCTTCCCCCCTCCCCTTTCTCCCCTCCCTGACTCACTCGTCCCCAAATAAACATTAAACTACTGATTGTGTCCATGGGTTATTTGTTTGTTCATTTCTTTTTTCTTTGTTTTCAGTTTTATATTCTGCATATGAGTGAAGTCATACAGTGCTTTCTTTTTCTGTCTGGCTTATTTCACTAAGCATTATGATCTCCAGGTCCATCCATTTTGTCGCAAATGGCAATATTTCATCTTTTCTTATAGCTGAGTAATATTCCATTGTGTATATGTACCACAGCTTCTTTATCCAGTCATCTGTTGCAGGGCACTTTGATTGTTTGCATGTTTTGGTCACTGTGAACAGCTGCAATGAACATTGGGGTACATAAGTCTTTGTGGACAAAAGTTTTCAGATTTTTTGGGTAGATCCCCAGAAGTGGGATTGCTGGGTCAAATGGTAGGTCCATTCCCAATTTTCTGAGGAACCTCCACACTGTCTTCCACAGTGGTTCTTGTACCAGTTTGCATTCCCACCAGCAGTGTACTAGAGT
Organism: Lyroderma lyra; assembly: GCA_004026885.1. Lineage (NCBI taxonomy): Eukaryota > Metazoa > Chordata > Mammalia > Chiroptera > Megadermatidae > Lyroderma > Lyroderma lyra. Next base: position 19,402 of record PVJL010011115.1, read on the forward strand.
TCCTTTTTCTTCACATCCTCTCCAGCACTTGTTATTCCTTGTCTTGTTGATAACAGCCATAGAATGGCTACTTTATAATCTCTATCACTTAGTTCAGAAATTTCTAGGTCTATGAGATCCTTTTCTGAAGATTTTTCATCTTTTTTCTGGGCAGCTTTAAATCCTGAGGTACTCATATTTCCTCTTGTGTTCTTCTTTGGCATGAGGGCTTTATTTTCAGTAGAGCCCAGGAGCTCTCTTTCTCTTTCTGATTAGCATTTTTGTGGTGTGCTGTAAAGTAGACACTAGGTGGTACTGAGTGGGACAGTTTTGGGAGAGAGGGGAAGTGTTTGAGCTCCATCTCTGGTCTCCACCAGGGTTTGGAGGCAAGGCACAGGAGTCTGTGGTCTCTCTGCTTCCTACAGTTCATTGGGGAACTTGTGGGAGAAGGGGGAGGCCAACAAAATGCAAACTGAGGCAGCTCTGCTTCCTGTATTTTAGTGGGGATGCTTGAGGAGACAGGGGAGGCTGATATGGTGCAGGCTGAGGTTGTTCACATTGGTCAGTGCAAATTCTGTCAAATTCGCTCTTGTCCCTTCTTCCATGTTTCACCCTGGGCCATGTTTAAATTATTTGCTTCCATGGCAACTGCTCCAGGCAGCATTTGCAAGTGCGAGCCTCAAACATGGTGTGAGCCCAAAGCATGACGTGAGCTCCGAGCCCAGGGGGTGCCTTGCAAAAGGGCTGTGTGTGCATGCACTGTGAGTCGAGTAGGGGGCCATCCTAGGGTACTGTGCACAGGCATGCCTTGAGCTACACGAGCTCCAGGAGCTGTGAAGCTGTATTGGGAATCCCAATTCCATCTAGGGCAGTATGATGTCTTGTTCAGCTACCTTGCTACTCAGAGCCTAGAGCTTGGCTCCCAGGCTTTGTCTCTAACAAGTTTGCTGCTTTTAGGTCCAGCTCCCTCATGGTCTCCTCACGTTCTATCACTCTGGCTTCCACTCTTGTCACAGCTTGTTCTTTCCCCTCCCCTATGTCATGTTGCTCTGATTTCTTTCTAGTTCCTTAAGCTGGCCAAGGTGGTGTCAGGTTGCCATTCATTTCTGCTCCCTTGCTTCTCTCTCACTCGTCCCCCTTTCTCTAACCTTCAGGGTTTTTTTCTGTGATACTTGAAGTTCTTAGTTGTCTCTGTACCACTCAGCGTTGCCTGTGTTGGATCTTGGCCTGCAGTTTAATTGTATTTTCCAGGAGAAGACTTTTAGAAGACTTCTCTCTGGTCACCATCTTGCCAAACCCCTGTGATGAGAACTTTGAAGATTTTCTTTCTTAGCAACTTTTGAATATGCAATAGAGTAGTTTCCATTTATCAGTAGGGGATATGTTCTAAGATTCCAGTGGATGCCTGAAACCATGAATAGTGCCAAAAATATGTATACACATTTTTTTTAAATTCATTTTTATTGTTTGACTTATTGGGGTGACATGTTAGCAAGGATTATATAGGTTTCAGGCATACAATTCTACAGTGCATTGTCAACTTGTTGTATAATAAGTTCACCACCCAGTGTGAGTTCTCTTTCCATCACCTTATATTTAGCTTCCCATCCCTCCTCTCCCACCACCTCCCTTTTCTTCCCTCCCGAACCCACTCATTCCCAAATAAACATTGAACTATTGATTGTGTCCATGGGTTGTTTGTTTCTTTGTTCATTTCTTTTCTCTTTGCTGCTTTTGGTTTTATATTCTGCATATGAGTGAAGTCATACAGTTGCTTGTTTTTCCTGTCTGGCTTATTTTACTAAGCATGATGATCTCCAGGTCCATTCATTTTGTTGCAAATGGCAATATTTCATCTTTTCTTACAGCTGAGTAATATTCCATTGTGTATATGTACCAACAGTGTCTTTATCCAGTCATCTGTCGCAGGGCACTTTGGTTGTTTCCATATTTTGGCCACTGTGAACAGCACTGCTATGATCATTGGAGTACATAAGTCTTTGCAGACAAAGGTGTTCAAGTTCTTTGGGTAGATCCCCAGAAGGGGGATTGCTGAGTCAAATGGTAACTCCATTTCCAATTTTCAAGGAACCTCCACACTGTCTTCTACAGTGGTTGTACCAGTTTGCACTCCCACTAGCAGTGTGTGAGAGTTCCTTTCTCTCCACATCCTGTCCAGCACTTTTTATTCCTTGCCTTGTTGATAACAGCCATTCTAACAGGTGTAAGGTGGCATCTCATTGTGGTTCTGATTTGCATTTCCCTGATAGCTAATGAGGATGCGCATTTTTTCATATGTCTGCTGGCCATTTGTATTTCTTTGTGGGAGAAGTGTCTGTTTAGTTCTTCTGCCCACTTTTTAATTGGGTTGTTTGTTTTTTTGTTGTTAAGTCTTATTAGTTCTTTATATATTTTAGATATTAGACCCTTACCTGATGCATTATTTGCAAATATTTTCTCCCATTCAGTTGGCTGTCTCTTTGCTTTGTTGATGGTTTCCTTTGCTGTGCAGAAGCTTTTTAGTTTGATATAATCTCATTCATTTATTTTTGTTTTTACTTCCCTTGCCTTTGAGGACAGGTTCATGAAGTCCTCCTTGAGTCCTAGGTCTATAAGTTAGTACCAATGTTTTCTTCTATACAATTTATTGTTGCAGGTCTAATATGAAGGTCTTTGATCCATTTCCAGTTAATTTTTGTATATGGAGAGAATTCACAGCTCAAGTTCATTCTTTTGCATATGTTTTTCCAGTTTTCCCAACACCACCTACTAAAGAGGATGTCTTTTCCCCATTGTATGTTTTTTGCTCCTTTATCAAAAAATATTTGTCCATAAATTTGTGGATTTATTTCTGGGTTTTCAGTTCTATCCCATTGGTCTATGTTTCTGTTCTTCTGCCAGTACCAAGCTGTTTTGACTATTGATGCTTTGTAATATAAATTGAAGTCAGGGAATGTAATGCCACCAGCCTTATTCTTTTTATGTAGTATTGCTTTGGCAATTTGATGTCTTTTAGGGTTCAAATAAATCTAATAATTCTTTTATCTATTTCATGAAAGTATGATTGTGGGATTTTGATGGGTATTGCATTAAATCTCTAGATTGCTTTGGGCAGAATGGCCATTTTAACAATGTTAAGTCTTCCTATCCATGAACAGGGGTTATTTTTCAACCTCTTAAAGTCTGTTCCAATTTCTTTCAAAAATGTCTTATACTTTTCAGTGTATAATTCTGTCATGTTCTTCATTAAGTTAATTCCCAGGTATTTCATTCTTTTTGTTGTGATAACAAAGGGAATTGACTCCCTCATTTCTTTTTCTGTGGATTCATTGTTTGTATATAGGAATGCTGTTGATTTTTTTACATTGATTTTGTATCTTGCGACTTTACTATATTCGTTTATTGTTTCTAATAGTTTCCTGGTGGAATCTTTGGAATTTTTTATATAAAGGATCATGTCATCTCCAAATAGTGACAATTTGATCTCTTCTTTCCCAATTTGGATACCTTTGATTATTTTCTCTTGCCTGATTACTGTGACTAGAACTTCCAGTACTATATTAAATAGCAATGGTGACAGGGGGTATCCTTGTCTTGTTCCTAATTTTAGGGGAATAGGTTTCAGCTTTTCCCCATTCAGTATGATGTTAGCCAAGGGCTTGTCACATATGGCCTATATTATGTTGAGATATTTTCCTTCTATACCTATTTTATTTAGTGTTTTGATCACAAATGGAGGTTTTACCTTGTCAAAAGCTTTTTCTGCATCAATTGATATGATCATATGGTGTTTATCTTTGATTTTGTTCATGTGGTGTATCACAGTGATTGATTTTCATATGTTGAACCATCCTGGTGCTCCTGGGATGAATCTCATTTAATTTTGATGTATGATCTTTTTGATGCATTGTTGTATTCTGTTTGCTAATATTTTGTTTAGAATTTTTGCATCTGTGTTCATCAGAGATATTGGTCTATAGTTTTCTTTTTTTGTGTTGTCTTTGCCAGGCTTTGGTATTAGGGTAATGTTGGCCTCATAGAACGAGTTAGGAAGTACTGCTTCCACCTCAAGTTTTTTGAAGAGTCTGAGGAAGATAGGTGTTAATTCTTCTTTGAATGCTTGGTAAAACTCATTGGTGAAACCATATGGTTCAGGGCTTTTGCCTTTAGGAAGATTATGGATAGTCATTTTAAACTCTTCACTATCAGTTGGTCTATCTAGATTATCCGGTTCTTCTTGGTTCAGTCTAGGTAGGCTATAACTTTCTAGAAACTTGTCCATTTCTTCTAGGTTGTTAAATTTCATGGCTTAAAGTCCTTCATAATATTTTCTTATAATCCATTGTATTTCTGTGGTATCAGTGGTAATTTCTCCCCTTTCATTTCTAATTTTGGATATTTGTATCCTTTCCTTTCATCCTTTGATTAGTCTCACCAGTGGTTTGTCAATTTTGTTGACTTTCTCAAAGAATCAGCTCTTCCTAATATTAATTTTTTCTATTGTCCTTCTGTTCTCTAATTGGTTTAGCTTTGCTTTAATTTTTATTATTTCTTTCCTTCTGTTGACTTTGGGTTTTGTCTGCTCTTCTTTTTCGAGTTCTTTAAGATGGGATGTTAAGAAGTTTACTTTTGATTTTTCTTGTTTCTTAAGATAGGCCTGTAGTGATATAAATTTCCCTCTTATTACTGCTTCCGCTGTGTCCCAATATTTCTGATATGTTCTATTTTCATTGTCATTAGTTTCTATATATTTTTTAATCTCATCTTTCATTTGTTCTTTTATCAGTCTGTTTTTAATAAGCTGTTGTTTAATCTCCATGTATATGTGGTTTTTTCTGCTTTCCTATTACAGTCAATTTCCAATTTCAAAGCCTTGTGGTCTGAGAATACACTTGGTATGATATTGATCTTCTTGAATTTGCTGAGGCTACTTTTGTGTCCCAGCATATGGTCTAACCTTCAGAATGTTCCATGTGCACTAGAAAAGAAAGAAGAGTCTCCTTTTGCTGGATGAAGTGTCCTGTAAAGGTCAATTATGTCCAATTGCTGTAATGTGTCATTTAGACCTGTTGTTTCCTTATTTATTTTCTCTTTGGATGATCTGTTCATGGCTGTTAGCGGGGTGTTTACGTCTCCCACAGTGATTATGTGTTCATCAGTTTCTCCTTTCAAATCTGTTAGTAGTTTCTTTGTATATTTTGGTGCATCCTGGTTGGGAGCATATATATTAATTAGTGTAAAGTCTTCTTGTTGTTGTATTGTGCCTTTTATCTTTATGTAATGCCCATCCTTGTCTTTTAGTATCTTTTTTAACCTGAAGTTTATTTCATTAGATATGAGTATGGCAACTCCTGCTTTTCTCTGGTTACCATTTGCTTGAAGTATTGTTTCCCATCCTTTCACTCTGAGTCTGTGTTTGTCCTTATGGCTGAGGTGTGTTTCTTGGAGACAGCATATGATGGGTTCTGTTTTTTAATCCAGGCTGCTACTCTGTGTCTTTTTTTGGTGAGTTCAGTCCATTAACATTTAGAGTAATGATCGATATGTGAGGATTTCTTGTGGCCATTACTTATTTCTTTGTTTGTTTTTGTTTTATTTTGGTTTCTTTCTTGTTGCCCCAACTTTATTCCATTTTTCCTGATGTTTTGTTTCAGGTTTAAGAGTCTCCTTCAGTATTTCTTTGAGTGCTGGCCTTGTGTTGGCTAATTCCCTCAGCTTCTGTGTGTCTGACTAGGTCTTTACTCTACCTTCATCTCTGAAAGATAATTTTGCTGGATAATTTATTCTTGGCTGTAAGTTCCTCTCTTTTAAACTTTTGAATATTGGATTCCACTCCCTCCTGGCTTGCAAAGTTTCTGATGAGAAATATGAGGCCAGTCTGATGTGTTTTCCTCTAAAGTTTATAATTCTTTTTTCTCTGGCTGCCTTGAGAATTGTCTCTTTGTCTTTAGTTTTGGACATCTTTAGTACCATGTGCCTTGGAGAAGATCTGTTAGGGTCCAGTTTTCTAGGGGACCTGTTTTCTTCTTGAACTTGGGGTTCCAGATCTTTCCATAAGTTTGGAAATGTCTCACCTACTATTTGTTTGAGTATGTTCTCTGTAGAATGCTCTACCCCTTCTTCTATTCCTATTATCCTGATGTTGTTTTGTCTCATGGAGTCAGACAGTTCTTGTAGAGTTCTCTCAATCCTTTTGGTTCTCTATTCCTTCTCTTCCTCTTTCTTAGCTGTTTCCATGTTCTGATCTTCGATATCATTAATTCTTTCCTCCATCTTGTTGACCCTGTTTCCTATGGCAGTTATTTCGTTTCTCACTTCTTTTACTGCATTATTTATCTGTCGCATTTCCACCTATCTGTCGCAATCTTGCTTATGTTTTGAATTTCTTTGTTAAATTGTTCCTTTTGTTCATGAAGTTCCTTTTTTATGTCATTCATGTCCTTTTTTATGTTTTTTATGTCAGCCATGGTGCTCTTCCAGTATATTTTCATTTCACAGCCTTTAGAATGGCTACTTTAAATTCTCTGTCACTTAATTCAGAAACTTCTAAGTCTAAGAAGCTGTCTTTGTATGTTTCCTCTTCTTTCTGAGGAGTTTCAGTTTTTAACGAATTCATCCTGTCTGCTCGGTTCTTTCTCTTTGACATGAGGATGTTATGTTCAGTAGTAGTGCCCAGAAGCCCAGATTGGTACTTTTGTGGTGTCTTGCTGTGGGGGAGACACCAGGTGGCACTGGGGGGGCAAGTTTTGGGAGAGAGAGGGGTTATTTCTTATTTTTGGTCTCCTGCTACGTTTGGAAGTGGTGTGCATCTATCATGGTCCCTCCGCTTCTGTAGTTAGTTAGTTGGTTGGAGAGGCTGTAGGAAATGGGTGAGGCCAACAAAAGTTACACTGGGGCAGCTCCACCTTCTGCCTTATGCTAGGAAAGCTGGGTGATGCAGGCCGAGGCTGCTCCTGCTGGCTGGGTCAAATGCTATCAAATCCACCTTTCTTTCCAGGCCTGCTTTCGTGGCCAAATGTTGGGGCAGATTCTGAGGACTCGCATTGCTTTCAGGACCCAGGGGCATGCGAGCAGGCATGCACACAAGTCTGAAGCTGTGGGTCTGACTCCGCGGTAGGAAGGCAGCCGGCCTGCCTCCACAGCGGGCCTGGAATGGGAGCTGCAGCCCCGCGCAGGAGCTGCACACACCGTGCCGACTGCCGGCCCACCTCCGTAGCGCAGCGAGCTGGAATGGGAGCTGCAGTCTGTGTAGGGACTGTGTGCTGCCCGGGCAGCAGCCGGCTCACCCCCGCAGCCAGCTAGGACCAGGAACCACAGCCCTGTGCAGGAGCTATGCGCGCCTGTGCTGTGGGTCCCTAGGGAGCCTAGAGCCAAGATGACGTCTCTGCAGTTCAGAGTCCTCACTCAGCCCTGCTACCACTCAAGAGTTCCAGAGGCTGGCTCCCAAGGTCTGTCCCCAACTCGCCGCTCCAAATTCCAGCTCCCCAGCCTAGCTCCTGAACAGACTCCCACTGTTCTGCCACTTTGCTAGGGCTTTGCCTCTTATCGCCTCTTGGCTTCTCCCCTCCCATGCACTGCAGGCAGCCGCAATCGGGTCCTGTTGAGATCCGTCTTTGCTCCCTCCCCTCTCTCCCGCTTGCCACTTTCTCTCCAACCTGTAGGTGTTTACTTGCAATGCGTGGATGTCTCAGCTGCCGGTTTTTTTTGTCACCTAGGGTCCTCTTTCTTGGCTCCTGGGTGGCCATTCAATCGTGTTTTCTGGGAGAGGCTTTAGGGACCTCCTCTCCAGTCGCCATTTTGTCCTCCTCCCAAGATTATATACACATTTTAAGAGATGTTATCTATGTAGTACTTTTCAAAGTTGAATTGAATTACAGTAGCAATGTGTAGTATGGCATTCACTCATAAGATGGCATTAATCAGATGTATGGTAGTGTCACCATGCAAAAGGCAGGACAGTCAAAGAAAATAGCAGGAGTAAGGTTGTCTTTCAAGTAGTGAAGACAATTTTGAAGTGGTATTTAAAATTTGAGTACATTTTTTGAGTTTTTTCTATGCTCTCCTGATTTAATATTCCTTGATTACTACCTATGGGAGACCTTGCGTATGTGGTCTACCATAAAAAAACAGGTACAATTGTGGTACTTTACAAAGAAATTGAAACAGCATGTGTGGCAATACAGGGGACACTTCAGTCAACATTGCTCAAGCAGTAGTTCACCGTAATTAGAAGTGTCTGGACACTGATGGCAACCATTTTGAGCACCTCTTATAATTGCAGAAGTCAACCATGACTTGTATTTATCTTTTGCTATCAGAATATATTGAGTATTGTAATTTTTCTTTCTTAAAATGTGTACACTTTTTAAGAGTATCATCTGTATACCATTTTTCATACACATATATATCTATAATGAAGTTGAATTTATAAATTAGTAACAATAAGAAATTAACAAAAATAATTACAAAATAGAACAATTATATTAATATGCTGTGATTAAAGTTATGTGAATGGAATCTTAAAATATATTTTGAGTTATTTATTTCTCAATTCTTCTTTTAACATATTTAGACTTTGGTTGATGGCATGTAACTGAAGCCAGGGAGAATAAAACCAAGGATAAGGAAAGACTACTCTACTGGAAAGGTTTTCTATCTTAGAATCTCTGTTCCTCATTTGCTTGTAATTTCTCTGACCAATTGTTTTACTGTCACCTTCCCTGCATTGGACACAGGGACATTCCTCGTTCTACTGTTCTTTGGGCAGGAACAGGCACAATGAGGCTGCAAAGACTGGAATTTGAGTCTTTTTTTTTTACTTTAGGTGGCATCTAAATCAGAGCTGTGTCTTTGTTCAGATAATGGCAACAGCTGCTGGGCCTCAGGAATGCCACCTTCTTTTTACTAGCCCTCCAGTAATTTTCAACATGTAAAAGTATTTATAAAAATTTCTACATCATTTTATTTTCAGAAGCTTTACTTTGGGAGGATTTACTGTGGGTCAATTTACTTAGATAAAATTCACTTTGTAAAGGTATTATACTCAACTTTGACATAAGCCAAAAACTCCTGTTAAAAAATGTCTTATAATATTAAAAAAAACACACACAGTGTGTTTTGACTATTTTATACTTATTTGAAATGGTATGTTAAAAAAAATTCTCCAAGAGTATTTAAAAAATAGATAAGCTTAAAAAAAAAGAATCTCAATCACTGTACTTTAAAGAAATGATAAAGTACAAGTACCTTAAACAGGACCAGGAGACAACATTCTGTCACCACAATTCATGAAACAATTGCACACTTACGGGAATGATCAACAAATTCATGGAATGATGTGGGTTATCAGAGACATGGAACTAGTACACACAGTTCAATTTTGTGACTTATTATTAGTATATGTGCCATGCTTTAGCCTCCTTGGCATCTATGTTCTTTTAGATATCACCAAAAAACCACATCAAATGTGAAGAAAACCTCGAGTAAGGATAAAATTGAATTTCATGCCATAATGAAGTTTCTCACAAAACAAGGGCAAACATCTGAAACCATTTGGGAAGAGATGTTAGAGGCCTATAGGGACTGTTGCCCTGGGAAAATCATGGTTTAAAGTGGCATAGCCTATACAAGCAAAGCAGAGAGTCAATTAAAAACATTTGTCCAGGATGCCCTGTTGAGGCTATTTTCTCAGGCATTGTCAAAAAAGTTGGAAAGTTGTACTGGAAAATACTAGATTTAATAAACATAAATGGTTGCAGTATCATTTACAACAATTTTGAATATTCTCCATCACATGTGAAGATATTAAGTCAGAACAAATGGGTATCTGAGTGCTCATGCTGTTTCATAAACAGCACATCAAGTGTTCATGACAGTTTTTGGACCTCTGCAGAGAAAACAAACATGAAGTTTCAAACTGGGTTATCATTGAGGATGAAACTTGGGTTCATCATTATGAGCCTGAGTCAAAGCAAGAGTCAATGCAATGGCACGAAAAGGATACACCAACCCCTCAGTAGTTCAAAATATCACAATCGACTGGAAAAATTATGACTTCTGTGTTTTGGGATATGGAGGGTTACTTGCTGATCAATTATAAAAATAAGGGTGTCATAATAACTGGATAGTACTATTCTAGTCTGTTGAGACAGTTAAAAAAAATCTATAAAGAAGAAAGGAAGAGAAAATGAATCAAGAGAACATGCCCATGCAAGTGTAACATTGCACTGACTATTATTCATGACTGCCTTCTGAACATTAAACTACCCTCCCCACAGTTCAGACCTAGCTCAGTCTGATTATTATGTGTTCTCAAATATGAACAAATAGCTTTGAGGGAAGAAATTTTCAGATGATAACGAGGTTAAAGCTGTTATTTTGAGAAGAAAAACAAAA
>PVJL010011115.1:29875-44910 GCA_004026885.1 Lyroderma lyra
ATATATATTTATATACACACACACACACACACACACACACACACACACACACACATATATGGGAGTGCCAAAAATCTATATACATTTTAAGAAAAGAACTGTATTAAAATTATAATACTCGATATATACCAATAACAAAAAATAAATGTCATATTTGACATTAGCAATTATAAGAGGTGCTCAAAGTTTTACCATCAGTATTTATGTAATAAATGTAGTATATACATTTTTGGCAGCCTCAGTACACACACACACACAGACACACACACACACATACACAGATAAATGAAAATTTAAAAAATTCTGACTATGAATTCATCTGTTTTGCTATGAGACATATATCATTATTTCATTGAGCATGATGACACGTGCACTTGTAGCATCATTTTTCTGTACATTCTCAGCACAAGTTGGTAATCTGACCTTTTTGCTTCTTATATTCATTGTGAAACTAAGCAGTGATGTAAATACCTTACAGCTTCCTTCTTTTAGGGATGGAGGCTCCACTCACCTGCAGAAAAGTTGTCCCACTATGGATTGTTGTCTTGCTATTCCACATGGCCCATAAAAAGGAGAAGGTGCAGGACCTGGGGACTCAGGGTAGTTTGGGAAAGAATTCTGAGGGCCAGTTCCTCACAGAACCCTGATAAAACATGTGATTGTTGGCCCCCTCAACCTGTGCTCTAGGCAAGAACATGTCCACACCCATCTCAGGACAAGCTCTGCCCCTAGAAATCTGCCCAGAGAGCCTGCTCTTATACATTTTCTCAACCCACATCCTCCCACCACTCAGGTCTCAGGGGTGCTGAGTCTGGTATTTATCCCAGCGCACTGAAAACAGATCTGAGGGGGCAAGTTCTGCCCCACTAGGGAACTAGTTAAAGGTGCCATTTCATGGACAGACCTGCAGAATCCTAACTTTCTAGAGTTAGTCCCTGATCCTTGAGAAATCTGTATGTACATTAAAGATTTAGAAGAAATACTTAGCTAAGTAGTTCCCTTCTGATTTTCTATTAGATCATGTGAGATGATTTTATTATTATTAAATTTATTGGAATGACATTGGTAGTAAAATTATGCAGGTTTCAAGTGTACATTTTTGTAATACATCATCTGTATATTGCATTCTGTGTTCAACACCCAAAGTCAGCTTTTCTTTCATTAACATATGTTTGACCCCCATATCCATTTCTATCACCCCCCTTCTTCACTGCCCCTCTGATAACCACTAAACTGCTGTCTGTTCCTATGAGATATTATTCGCTTCTTTTGTCATTTGTTTGTTGCTTTAGTTTATTTCTCACATGTGAGTAAAGTTATATAGATATGTGAGGAGTTTTAAGAAATAATATCACCTGCACCATCCCCCACAAAGTGGTCATATTGTCTGGGTAAAGCATCATTGTTATTTTAACTAAATGCTCCAGACAATTCTAAGGTGAGGCCAGTGTTCAGCAGCAGGCTGGGTGAGACATTTGTGAGAAATGTCTCTGTTAAGTTTGGGAGAGGCAGGTGAGCCTCCCCCCCCCCATTTTCATTGCTGTAGTAGTATTTGTGTTGGTCTGTGGGAGGAGAGAGGCTGAAAAGAGGGAAAAGAAAAACGCAATTTAGTCTCCACGGAAGAGCTCATTGCTCCTGAATCATTCTTGTGACAAAAGGGGGGGAAAAGGTGGCCATTTCAGCATTTCAAGTTCCTTCTGCCTATCAGTGTGGAGGAAGCAGATGAAGGGGCTATGCTGGCATCTTTGAAGGCACCTTCTCAAGATACAGATGTGATTCAACATAACAACTCCTGAGAAAACAACCCACAGCAGGTGGAGGAAGATGATAAAATGGCTGCTTCTCAGGTAAACTTTCTGTCCTGTGTCAGCAGCTCTGTTCACTTTTCTTCCTAAAATACATGGACTTAGAATCTGCAACCTCTAATTTTGTACTTCTGATGTTCTTGCCCAGCAAGTCTTTTTTCAACCACTATTTTTTTTACTATCAAAAACAGCTCTACAATATTTCTCTTCTTTGTTCCAGAGCCTTCTATTTTCTCCATCCAGGCTCGCTGCAGGACATGAAGAATTCACACCATGAATTAATGACCATCATCTATTAAAAACATTCCCTTTGTGACAGATCAACATGGGAAGATATTGATGTCCAAGATTCTTATCTGAAATGGGGTCAGATTGTTGGGTATTTGTGAAAAAGAGAAATGTAGGTTTTAGAATAATCTGGATGCAACATCAGCTCTGATGCAAAAACACGTTTTAAAAATTAACATTTAACATTAGTGGTCAGAATAGCTCAGAGAATCCTGAAAAAAAAAAAAAAGAAAAGAATTATCAGCAGTGACATGCTCACGACATTGGCAGGAAGAATTTACTATTTAAATGCACTGTTTTGTTTACAGAATATAGAAAGTGTACATGGATTGAAATTTGTAGAGAACTGATGTTAGCAGTGATGATGGGTTCTTCCTTGTACTTCAGTCACCTAATTACACTTCCATTACACCTGATTCTCACTTGGTTTTGGTGCTCTCTTCACTATAAAATTATTATAATATTATGTATTATTTTTTATTAATAAGAGTCTTAGATTTAATGAGAGATATGCATCACATTTTAACTAAAAATTCTTTATTTTTCATTTCACTTTGTTTGTAGTGGCATGGCAAAATAAAGGGTGTCACTCTTTTTTACTGGAGAGACTGGCTTTTGCAAATGGAAGCTTTAATCAGTCAGGCCTTGGACCTGTCAATTTCTTTATATTTTACAGTCACATCACAGACATACTATTCTTTATCGCTACTTTGTATTTTCAAATTAATATATGTTTAAGTGTGTTAAATTTATAAAATATAGCTCAACTCAAATGATAAGCAGAATTTTCAAAGAAATAAAACACTAAGAAACAGTAGCTATAACATATTTAATATCATTGTGTGTGTCTATCTCCCTTGTGTATTTATAAAATACAAAGTATATCATCCACAAAGATATTAATGAGATTAACACAATTAAAAATAGTCTTAATTTTTCTGACTTAAAATTTTCTTTTGTGTCACATTTAATGTGTCCATGGTTCTTATTTTTAAGTATGTCTCTGTGCAAAAAATATTAACATTTGTGGAAACTGCTTTAACATTTATGAGGCTTCTCTCTAGATATTATTGGTTTGTGGTCTTAACTAGATAAATTCTAGATAAAGTTTGGAATAACACTCAGGCTCTATCATTTCCTAAATGTTTCACAAAAATGGGGGAACTTCTCAGATAATCTATGCCTATTATTTTCCTCAGATTACCCATAGCTATTATTGCTACCAGAGAATGATGTTACCTTTTTGGCACAATGTACAGGTCACTGGTGTCCTGAACAAAGAATCAAGTGAGACACAGAAATAAAGTGGCTAAAGAATAGTTTATTAAAAGTAGAGTACACTCCAAAGAAGTAGGAGAGGGCCTCAGCAAGAGAGTGGTTAAAGGGCCTCAAAGGCAATGGGAAAGTACACTCCTAAGAGGTAGGAGTGCTCTTGAGCAGGCAAGTGGTTCAAGAGGCCTGATTAATGAGGCTTTAGGGTATCAACTGTATCCCAATCACCACTAGATGAGGAGAAATTAATTCAGTTAATAGTTTAAAAGCATTGGCTCCAGAAGCAGGCCCTAAAGCCTCTATAACTGGATGGTTACATGATGGAAAGTATGTTGATTCCACAGCCTTTTCACCTCTGACCTAGCTGGTTATCAAGGTGTTATCACCTATCTGGGTCTGGAAAAGCCTGGAAGGAATGGTGATGCATAGTGATTGTAAATAGCAAGTTGGGGACATGACTTACAAGTTTTGGGGTAATTATCTATGGCAGAGGTAGGGGCATTTCTGTAATTCATGCTAGGGACACTCTATATTTTAACTTGAGGAGCTAGGGAAAGTTGATCAAGAAGATGATTAAGAATATGGACTAGGAAAAAGGTAGAACTGAAGGCTGAAAAACTAGGAAAAAAGGGACTAGAAATTCTTATAGTGGGTTCAGGGGGGCTCCTTCTTTTGGCCCATGTCATTATGAATAAATATATAAAAACTTTTAAAACAATATCTAGCACATAGTAAGTTGTACATTTTATAGAAAAACTGCTCTATTTGTGCTGTGAAACCTATAAGGTACATAAAACTGTTTCAGTTCAAAGTCCCATATAAAATATTTTCTCTTTTTTTTTTTTTTATTTGCTAGTTGAAGTGTGGCACATAGTCCAGAAACATTAATATCAACAGTTAAAGTGAGCTTGCTAAAAATTTGGGAATTTAGGCCCAACCCCAGAACTTCTGAATTATGATCTGCATTTTTATAAAATCTCCAGTTTATCATTAGACACATTAAAATTTTAGGAGTACTTTACACTTTTTACCATGACTATTTCACCCGAGAAATATGTATCCTTTATCCTATATGATACAAGAGGAGGCTTGGCAAAATGGCAACCAGGGAAGGGATCCCTAAAACCTCTCCTAGAAAATATAATTAGACAGTTGGTTGGAATCTAACATGAGAAATCTTGAGTGGCACAGTGACAATTGAGGGATCCACACATCACAAGAAAACACCTGAAGGTTAGAAAAAGTGGGACAAGCAGGACAGAAGAGAGGGAGCAGAGACCCATCATAACTCAACCCAACCACAGCTAACTGAAGGAACTAGGAAGGAATCAGAGAACACTGATCAAGGAGCAGCATGATACCAGGCAGTGGTGTAGGGAGAGGCTGAGTGTTGACAATAGTGGAGGAGAGAGTGGTGAAAACACTGAGACCTTGGGTTACCTGGACCTAGCAGCAGTGTGTTAGAGACAGTCCAGAAACTGCACCCTGGGTGGCACAGAAGCCAAGCAAGGGAACTAAACTGCCCTAGGCTAGAATAGGGCCCCCAGATGTAGCAAAACAGCTCTCAGCAGTTGAAAACTTTTCCAAGAGCAGTTTCCAGGGAAATACTGAGGCATTAAAACATGGTACTGGGTAAAATATAGGCTCAGAAGATAGGAGAAAGGCTGAGCTGTGACCCTCACCACAACCAATGTGAGTGGTCTCACCTTGCATTCTAATAACCTCTTTTGTCTCCCCCAGCTTGCCCAGCTAATCGCAGGAAGCAAAGTGACTGGAACCACCCTACGTAGCTTAACCACCTTTCCTCTTCCAAATCTTGCCCCCCAGCTCCACCTAGTGTCTGCTATACAACAAG
The DNA here is from genome assembly GCA_004026885.1 of Lyroderma lyra. Classification (NCBI taxonomy): domain Eukaryota; kingdom Metazoa; phylum Chordata; class Mammalia; order Chiroptera; family Megadermatidae; genus Lyroderma; species Lyroderma lyra. Next base: position 35,096 of record PVJL010011115.1, read on the forward strand.
ACATCACAGAAATACCAACCAGAAAGGAAAAAAGATCTCCTTGGTACTGCCAGAGGTAAAGCCCTCATGCTGAAGAAAAAGAACACAGCAAACAATAGGAGTACCTTAGGATTCAAAGCTGCTCAGAAAGAAGCTGAAAATCATCTCCAGAAAAGGATCTTATAGATCTAGAAATTTACGAACTAAGTGACATAGAATACAGGGCTGCAGTTCCAAAGGCTCTCAGAGAAATGAAAACATATTGACAGAACAGTGTAACTGAGATGAATATTCTCAGAAAGAAAATTCATGAACAAAAGGAACATTTTAACAAGGAAATTGAAATCATTAAGGAAGAATCAGATGGAAATTTGTGAGATAAATACAATTTAAAAAGTAAGAAATGAAATAACCCGTGTGATGTGAATATAACACTCAGAAATGGGTATGCTTGTGTTGATGCCTTAATTTTTAAAGTTTATTTTCAAGAAAGTGAAGTTGCTAGAGTGATTGCATCATCCTCTTATCTCAAGAGTTAAAAAATACATTAGGAAATATTACTGTGTCAAAGTGATGTTATTGGGTAATTCAGGATACTCTCTTAGGTCAAAACCAGTTTTCTGTTTTCATTTGGGTCACATTGTGAACTTTCCCTGTGGCCACTCAATAAATGTCTTTTATTTCAGGGAGTTTTGAGATTCAGGAATGTAGCCATAGAATTCTCTTAGAAGGAGTGGAAATGCCTGAACTCAGCTCAGCAGAAACTGTACATGGATGTGATGTTAGAGAACCATAGAAACTGATTCGTCCTTATAATTTCAATTTCTTTGTTAAAATGTTCCATTTCTTCATGATTTTCCTTTCTGAGATCATTCATCTCAGTTATGATGTTCTGTCAATATGTTTTCATTTCTCTGTTTTCATTTCTATGTCATTTAGTTCATAAATTTCTATAGTTGTCTTATTTGGTAAGGATGACTTCCTTCTCAAATCCCTTTTGCACCCACAAAGTTTTGTTTCTGTGATTAGTACAGTGTCTCCTGAAAGTACCTGCTTTGGTGTGATAGTTTTAGATCTCTGATCTCAAGGAAAAAATTGGAGGTTTGCTGGTGAAAGAAAGAAAGGCTTCATGATGTACTTGACATGGAACTCAGGATCTGAAAATATTAAATGTTTTCTAGTGTAGTATAAAGGTGATGTCAGAAAATTTTTTTGAAAACTCTTTTCTAGAATATTCTAACATTCTCCAATGCCTTCTCTTATCACTTGAGCACAATTGGAAATTTAAGATTTTCCATTAAAACTCATGTTCCTTTTTTTGATAAACAGGTGTTGCTCTCTCTAAGCCAGACCTGATTTTTTTGTTTGTTTTGTTTTTTTGTGTTGTTGTTGTTGTTGTTGTTTGAGCAAATAAAAGAGCTCTGGGATTTAAACAGAAAAATAATTTCAATCATCCACCCAGGTAGGTGGGAATGAAAGATGTAAATGACACAGGTGAAAGGTCCAAAGGTCACAAAGAATATCAGATCTAAAATATGTACATTTTGAAAAGATCTGCTTCATTGGAAATGATTTTTGAGAGAGCAAGGCTTACTTCTATTGCTCTCATAAGACAGCTCTTCTAAAATATTTATTATCCTCTTTCATCCTCTAAGGAATCTTTTTCTGCCCCAGCATTTTAGGGGCTTGAAAAATTCAGAACATTACTGGGGTATTCTGTTAAAGTTGTTAAAGTTCTATTTTGCTTCATTTACGTAGTATTTAAAGAAGTGGTTTAGAAATTCCAGAAGCACTGGTACAGATGTCATAAGTTCTGCTGTATAATTTATAATCCAATTAAGGCTTCAAACATGACCCTTACAAATCTCAGACTCAGGAGTTTTATCACAACACAACAAATGCATATCCCTTAAATCAAAAAATGTAATTGTCTCTTCCACTTCAAAATGTCCTTTTGCTTTGTATTCAGTAACATTACGATGTTTGAAGTCTATATTTCTCTATTTCCCAATTTTGCCCTTGTTGTAGGAGACATATTCCCAAAAATATTGCTAAGACTCATGCCAAATATTTTGCTATCTATGTTTTCGTTTAGGAGTTTTGTGGGTTCAGGTTTTACATTTTAGTCTTTAATCCTCTTTTAGCTTATTTTGGTGTGTGGTCTAAGAAAGTTGTCCAACACCACTTTTTGACATGTATCTGAGCAGTTTTCCCAAAATCCTTTATTTAATACCCTGTTTTCCCACTGTATATTCTTGCCTCTTCTGTCTTAGATTAATTGATCATATAACTGTATGGTTTACTTCTGGGGTCCCTATTTTGTTATATTGGTTTATGTTTCCTTTTGTTTGTTTTATTTTGCTTTGTTGGTTTTTTGTTTGTTTGTTTGATTGGGCTTTGTTTTGTTTTGTTTTCTGCCTGTACTACATTGTTTTGATTACTCTACCCTTACAGTAAATTTTGTGATCAGGGAGCATGGTTCCTGCAACTTCGTTCTTTCTTGGTATTGCTTTACCTCTGCTGAATTTTCCATTCAGATTTTAAGATAACTGGTTCTACTTTTGTAAAAAATGACAATGATACTTTGATAGGAATTACATTATATGTGTAGATTGCTTTGAGTAGTATTGGTATTTTAACTATATTTATGTTTCTAATTTATGTGCACAATATAGCTTCACATTTATTTATGTTATCTTCATTTTTTTATTATTCTTTTTTAGAGTTTTCAGAATACCGATTTTTTATCTGTTCAGTTAAATTCATTCCTAGGTATTTTGTGTGTGTGTGTGTGTGTGTGTGTGTGTGGGTGTGTGGGTGTGTGTACAAATGGAATTGTTTTCTTAATTTATCTTTCTGATCATTATCACTGTGTACAAATGCAAAAAGATTCTAAATTCTACTTTTGTATTATGCAACTTCACTTACTACATATATTTGTTCTAATATTTTTGGTAGATTCTTGATGGTTACCAATATATAGTATTATATTACCTGCAAATAGTGACAAAAATCTTCCTTTTTCATTATGATACCTTTTATTAATTGATTATTTTTTCCTAAATGCTGTCATTTTATGTTAAGTAGGAGTGGTGATAGAGGGAATTCTTGTCTTGTTCCTTGTGCCAAAGGGAAAGCTTTCAGCTTACCACAGTGGACTATAATATTAGCTGTGGATTTGTAGTATTGAATTTTATCATGTTGACATAATGTTCCTTTGATACCTACTTTACTGAGAGTTTTTATCATAAATGATGAAAATGTTGAATGTTGTTAATTATTTTCTTGATTGTGGTTTTGATTTTACCTCACTAATGATTAATGCTTTGAGTACCTTTAATATGTTTATTTGTATATCGTCTTCAGAGGAATGCCTATTTAAGTTTTTTGCTTGCTTTTTTATTTTTATTTTTTGATGTTGTTTTACAAGTTCTTCATATATTTTGGATATTGACTACTTATCAGATATACAATTTGCAAAAGTTTTCTCCCTTTTTACAAGTTGCTTTTCAATCCTGCTGATTGTTTTCTTTTAATATGTACAAGTTTTTATATTTAATACAGTTTCATTTTACCGTATCTGCTTTTGATATCTGTGCTATTGGTTTGATAACCAAAAAATTATTCCCAAATAAAATGTTATTAAACTTTTTCCTACTTTTTTGAGATTAAAATTTTTAAGCTTTAGGTTAACATTTTTAGTTCATTTAAATTTAATATTTTTATATATTGTTGGTTAAGGATCAAACTTCATTCTGTAGATCTGGACATCTAATTTACTCAACACTGTTTAGGAGAATGTTCTTCTCTTATTGTGCGATAAAGGTACCCTTCTTGAAGATTATTTAAACTTGTGCATGAGAGCTGTATCTGGGTTCTCTATTCTGATTCCTTATTTTGTCTGACTTAATGTCTGCACTACCTTTTGGTAATATTAGTTTTGGAATGTTTCAAAATCAGAAAGCATTATACCTCATATTTTACATATTTTTTTCACTATTGTTTGCATTATTTGGTGTCCTGTGACATTTCATACTAGCTTTAGCGTTAGCTTTTCATTTTCCATCAAAGTGCCATTGGAATTTCCATAGGGTGGGCTTCAAATCTATAGATCATTTTTGATAGTACTGACAAATTATAATATTGAATATTCCACTTGAGGACTATGGGGTGAGTTTTTATTTGTTTGTTTGTTTATTTCATCCAGCACCATTTTATAGTTTTCATCATATAATTTTCACCTCTTCATAAAGTTAAATCCTATGTATTTTTGTGCTATTTTAAATGCAATTATATTCTAATTTTTGTATTATTTTTTGTCACCATATAGAAACACAACTATCTTTTAAACAAATTTGTTGAGGTAATATTGATTAAAAATATTATATAAATTTCAAGTGTAAATTCTATAATACATCATCTACATATTTCATTGCATGCTCTCCACATATTGTCCAGTCTTCCATGTCACCACATATTTGACCCCCTTTATTGTCTTCATCCTCCCACCACCCCTCTTTCTCCCTGGTAAACTTTATACTGTTGCCTGTTTCAAAGAATTTGTTTCCTTCTTTCTGTTTTATATTCTACATGTGAATGAAATCTTATAGTTCTTTTCCTCTTCTATCTGACTTATTTCACTTAGCATAAGACCCATGGCCCATCCATGTTGTCAAAAATGGCAATATTTCATACTTTCTTATGGTCAACTAGTAGTCGTCCATTGAATGTATGTACCACATCTGTTTCATCCAGTCCTCCATGGGAGGACACTGAGGTTTTTTTCATGTCCTTGCTACTGTGAATAATTCTTCAGTGACCATAAGGGTACATATATCTTTACAAGTAATTGTTTTCAAAAATTTTAAGTAGATACACAGAAGAGGAATTTCTGGGTCATATGATAGCTGTGTTTTTAATATTTTGAGAAACTTCCATACTGTTTTCTATAGTGGCTGTATGAGTTTAAATTCCTACCAGCAGTATATGAGAATTCCTTTTTCTCCTCATCCTCTTTAGTACTTGTTATTTTTTTTTTCTTTTTTTTTTTTTTTAAAAATGTGGGTAGTTCCCTGGCTTGGAATCGAACCCAGGCCACAGTGTTGACAGCACCGAAGCCTTAAGCCACTACCCCAGCAAGGAATTCCCAGTACTTGTTATTTTTAGTCTTGCTGATAATGACCCTTACAACATGTGTGAGGTCACATTTCACTGTAGTTTTTATTTGCATTTCCCTTATTGATAGTAAACTTGAACATCTTTTCATATACCTGTTGGCCATTTGTATGTCTTCCTAGGGAAAGATCCTCTTCCTATTTTTTTAATAGGATTGATTTCTTTTGTGGTTGAGTTGCATGAGTTCTTTATATATTTTGGGAATTAGCCTGTCATCAGAGGCATTGTTTTCAAACATAATTTTTAAATTCATTTATTTATTAGTTTCACATTACAAGAGAACATAGTGCTTAGACATTTATAGCCCTTACATAGTGATAATCCCAACAGGTTTATTTCCCATTTGAAGCTTTACATAGCTGTAACAATATCATTGACTATACTTGCTTGACTCTACTACTATACATTCCATGACTATATATATCTTTTAGAAAATAGTTGATATTCAACATTAATTTGTATTATTTTCAGATGGACAACACAGTGGTAGGCATCTATATAATGTATGAAGAGTTACTCTTCATGGATCCATTTTTTACCTGACACCTTACATATATTTTTCCACATTATTACCTATATTCCCCATACTGTATTTCATATCTTTGTAACCACTATGTATCAACAGGTTTGCATTTCTCAATCCTTTCACTCTTCACACATATATTCTTTAATTCAGTTGGTTACCTTTACAATTCAGAAGGTTGCTCTATTTTACATATAGTCTCTATTTTTTCTTTAACTTCTCTTGTCTCTTGAGGTCAGGTTCATTAAAAACCTCTTGGACCAAGGTCCGTAAGTTGAGTACTTATGTTTTTATCTGTGTATTTTATTATTTTAGGTTTTCTATTTAAAATCTTTTAACCATTTTGAGTTAATTTTTGTATATGGTGCCAAATAGCAGTCTTGTTTTTTTCTTTTTTGCGTGTGGTTTTCCAATTTTTCGAATACAATTTATTAAAGAGGCTTTTCTTTCTTTGTTATATGCTTTGGCCACTTTACCAAAACTTAGTTTCCCACATACATGTGAGTTTATTCCTGAGTTCTCAGTACAGTTCCATTTGGTTTTTGTGCCAGTACCAAATTATTGTAGCTTTGAAGTATATATTGCATTGTACATGCACACCAAGAGTCAATTCTCCTTCCTCAACCATGTATTTGACCCCTTTTCCTCTGTCATACCACCTTCTTTACCCACTTACTCTCTGATAACCAGTTAACTTTTGTCTGTGTCAATGATATTTGTTTGTTTGTTTGTTGGCCTATTTTGTTTGTTGCTATGAGTGAAGTCATATGGTCCTCAACTTTTCCTGTCTGACTTATTTTGCTTAGCATGATAATCTCAAGATACATTCATTTCTTTGCAAATGGCAGTATTTCATTTTATGGCCAGGTAATATTTTATTGTATACACAAGAGCTGTCCAGAAAGTATCCAGGCATGTAATATGAAAAATAGAGGCATTTATGACTGGATTTTTTCCAAACAGGACTCTTATTACCACATCTTTTCTATCCAATAACTTTTAGCAGGACACTTCAGTTGTTCCTGTGTCTTGGCCACCATGAATAATGCTGCAATGTACATAGGGGTACATACATTGTTATAAATATTTTTAAATTTTGAGGGTAGGTACCCAGAACAGGGATTGCTACATTGTATAGTAATTCTGTTCTTAATGGTTTGAGAAACTTTTATACTATTTTCCACAGTGGTTATACCAATTTACACTCCCAGCACTATTGTATAAGTGTTTCTTTTCTCTACAGCATCTCCAACACTTGTTATTACTGGTTTTGTTGATAATGGTCATTTTAACAGGTGTGAGGTGATAGTTCCTTGAGGTTTTGCTTTGACGTTTTGTAATAGCTAGTGAAGTTGAGCATCTTGTCATATATCTGTTGGCCATTTGTTAGTCTTCTTAGAAAAACTGTTGGTTCAAGTCCTCTGTCTATTTTGTGATTAGATTATTTATGTTTTTGTTGTTTAGTTATATGAGTTCTTTCTACATTTCTGATATTAGCCCATTTTTGGAGGTGTTGCTTGCAAATACCTTCTTCTATTTGGTTGGTGTCCTGTTTGTTGTGTTGATGACATATATATATATATATATATATATATATATATATATATATATATAGTTTCATTTACTCATTTTTGTTTTTACTTCCCTTGCCTTTGAGGTAAAATTTATGAAATCCTTTCTGAACCCAAGTTTTATAAGTTTAATACCAATGCACTTATTTTTCCAGGTCTTCAATTTATTTTTAGTTAATCCTGGCATAATTCTTTATGTATAAAACCTTGAAGACTCCAACAACAACAAAAAAACTATTAGAAGCAATTAACAAATAGAATAAAGTTGCAGGATACAAAATCAATGTATAAAATTGGAGAAGAAAAAACTAAATTTATTTTTTGCAATTGCAACAAAAAATGAAAATACCTAGAAATAAACTAAGGGTGTGAAGTATCTATCCACTTAAAACTATAATACATTAGCAAAAAATTGAAAACACACAGACATGGAAAGATATTTTCTGTTCATGAATTAAAAGAATCAACATTGTTTAAATGGTCATATTGCTCAAGCAGTTTACAAATTCAATGCAATCTCCATCAAAACCCCAATAAAATGTTTTTTAAAATAGAACTAAAAATAATCAGTTTTGTATGGAATCACATAAGACTTTGACAAAGGAAAGCAATCTCAAGAAATAAAAAGCAAGGCTGGAGGTTTCACACTTTCTGACTTCAAATTATTTTACAAAATGAAAATGAAACAGCATGATATTAGCAGAAAAACAGACATACAGACCAATGGAATAAAATTGAAAGCCCAGAAATAAACCCACATATGTATGGCAGGTAATTTTTTACAAGAAAGCCAAAAAACATACAATGGAGAAAAGAAAGCCTTTTTGATAAATGGTGCTGGAAAAATTGAAAAGCCACATGCAAAAGAATAAAAATAGACTGCTATGTGTCACTGTACAGAAAGTAACAATAATTTTTTAAAAAAAATATTAAAGTGAAAATTTTTTAAAGTGAAAGTGTTGATTACATACCAAATATTCACTGTTTACCATCTCCACCCCATACTCATATGTGTTATTGATAGAATTTTACATCTCTATGTTGTATATCTTATGAAATAGATTTAAGATATTAATTCTTTTATTTCCTCTAGTTTTATAGCAAAATTAAAAGGATTTAGTGTTTACTAATTGCTCTACTAGAGATTTCTATATTTGTACATATATTTACATATAACAAAGAGCTTCACATTTTCATATAATTTGTATTATTTTTTAAAATTCTTGTTTTATTTAGAGAAACTTCCTTTAGTATTTGTGTGGGAGAGGCATGTGTTATGGTAAGAAACTCTCAGGGTTTTTTGGCTGAGAAAGTCTTCATTTCTGCATTGCTAAAGGAAATTTTGCCAGACATAATATTTTTGGGTGATAGTTTTGTTCTTACAGCACTTCCAATATTTTGTTTCATGCTCTTCTTCCTACTAGATATTCTCACAGGAGCAATCTTCTAAGTGTAATGTTGCTTTTTTATACTTTCAAGATCAAATTTTGGACTGTGATTCAAGATAGTTTGATTACAACGTATCTCTGTGCTGATATTTTTGCATTTCTCAAACTTAGAATCTAGTGAGCTGCTTGAAATTTCATATCTGTGTTTTATTAAAATGTGAAAATAGAGAGAAGACAAGATGGCGACTGGAGAGGAGGTTCCTAAAGCCTCTCCCAGAAAACACAATTGAACGGCCGTCCAGGAGCCAAGAAAGCGGACCCTGAGTGACAAACCGGCTGCTGAGAAATCCACAAATCACAAGTAAACCTGAAGCCTGGCGAGAAAGGGGCGAGTCGGGGAGAGGGAAGGGAGCAGAGACGGACCACGCGGGACGCGATCCCTGCTGACTATTCGGAGCTGCGCTGATTGGGGGAGGGGAGAGAGACTGGGGAGCTGGGGATGGAAGGAGTTTGGGAACCAGCCTCTGGAACTTTTGAGGGGTAGAAGGGCTGAGCAAGGACTCTGAACTGCAAAGATAACACCCCAGCTCTAAGCCCCCTGGAGACCTACACAGGGCTGCAGTTCCTGTTCCCAGCTGGCTGCAAAGGCGACCCTGCTGTCTCAGGCCAGGCCCACAGCTTTGGACTTATGGAGCGGGCACTTCCTTGTGCACCCCAGAGTTCCGAAAGCAGTGTGAGCCTTTAGACAGCCAGGTACTGAATCAGGGCTGGGAAGACTGATTTTCCCCAGCAAAGGGCGGAAAGCCTTTGTTGCCTCTCCCCAGGATATATGCGCATAGCCTCCAAACGCAGTAGGAGATCAGAAACAAGAAACAAAAAGCCCCCTCTCCCCCAAAACTTGACCCCCAGCGCCACCTAGTGTCTGCCCTACAGCAAGACACCACAAAAGCAATAATCTGGGCAGTGAACATAAAGCCCTGATGTCAAAAAGGAAGATCCCAGCAGACAGGATGAATTCCTTAAAAACTAAAACTCCTCAGAAAGAACATGAAATTAACCCAGAAGACAGCTTGTTACATCTGGAAGGGTCGAATTTAAGTGATGGAGAATTTAAAGCAGCCATTCTAAAGGCTGTGAGAGAAATGAAAACCTATTGGCAGAACACCATAACTGAGATAA
>PVJL010011116.1:0-25795 GCA_004026885.1 Lyroderma lyra
CTTAAATATTAACCGCGCGCGTCCCCCTTAAACGCTAACTGCGTGCGTCCCCCTTAAGTGCTAACCGTGCGCGTCCCCCCTTAAATATTAACCATGCGTGTCCCCCTTAAACGCTAACCGCGCGCATTCCTTTCCCTGGGTCCCCCGGTCCAGGCACACTGGGGCGTGTCTGTGCCACTGCCACCTGAAGGCCCTGCTCCTGACACAGGCGCTCCAGTGTGACTTGAACGGTTCGCCTGTGGTTTCCAGATCCCGCCAGGACTCACGCTGCAGCTGCTGTTCAAACCGGGACGAGTCGGTGATAAACGGGTGGGCCCGTCCCCCTCCTCTGGGCCTGTTTTAGAACCAAGTCAAAGGCCTAGCTCATTTTGAGTGTGTCTGCCTGCCCTTGCCCTCCCCTTCCGGTCTTTTCTGTGGAAGGGGAGCTTGGCTTTGCTCTCTCGGGGCGAGGTGACGGAGGGGCCTGCTGTGTCTTGCTGAAAATGAGAAGGTCAAGAATGTTCTGGATTACAGGGCAAAAAAATGCCTGAGACACGCAGGCGAGTGTGAGATCTCCCCAGAGGAAAGGTGAGCAGTGGTCTCGAGGGTTCTGGGACAGAGCGTTTGCAGTTAGCCGTCACTTGGAAGTTAATGTCACACGAGTACGAGCCACTGTCATTTGGGACCGGTGTTGTCACTTGTACGTCTGCATGCAAAGGCACAGATGTGCACGCCCAGGGACGGGAGCGTTCCCCATGAGGGGCCCCTGCTACCAGTGCCCATGTCTCTAGGAAGCGGGGGCACTGTTGTTGGGGTGCACACACACTCCGGCGGGCCTCAGGCTGGGTCCCAGCACCCGGATGCACGCTCTGCGTGTGCTGCGCTCTGTGCCGTCCGCACGCGCACGCCTGTGCATGGGCTGCCAGGGCGCAGACCGCGCACAGCTAGTTCCTTGCCGATTTTACGTGGTCACAAACTGAGCCTAAAACCGGCCGCGTCCCTCGTTGACAGGTGCGAGCTCAGGACTGTAGAGTGCGCTCACACCGTTGGGTATCCGCCGGCACCCGGCACCTCCAAGACTTTCTCAGCTGGCAGGAGGGCAAGGCCCCCTGTCGGCACCAACTCCCCCCGCCCGGGCACCACCTCCTGCCCCTGGTCTCCGTGGATTTGAGTCCTCCAGGGACCTCCTGCCAGTGGGACTCTGTGGTGTGTGTCTTTGTGACGGGCTTTTGGAACTCACCACACCGGCCTCAACCTTTGGCCCTGGTTGTATTGGATTTGCCTCATTGCTCTGGCCGGGACTCGCAGTGCCGTGTGAGTAGAACCCACCGGTTATCTGGTTCCTCATCTCAGAGACGGCTGCTCGCCGCCTTTTCCTGTTGGGTGTGTCGGGGCTGTGGGCTTCTGGTGCCTTATCGGCGGCGGTGGAGGGAGTTTCTCCTGTTGTTACCAGGAAGGGGCTGTGAGTTTGGTCACACGCTTCTTCTGCCTCTGTTGGGACGGTCATTTGATTTTTCCCCTTCATTTTGTCTGTGTGGAACATCATATTGATGTCGTGTGTTGAACTGTCCTTGCGTTTCAGGCATAAATCCCACTTGGCCAGGGCGTGTCATCTTTTTAACATGCTGTTGAAATCAGTCTGCTAGAGTTCTGTTGAGCATTGTTGCAGGAATCTTTATCAGACACATTGTTTTTGCAGGAATAGTTACAGAGGTGTTGAGCTGTGCTCTCCTTGCTGTGCCTTTGTCTGGCATTGGTGTCAGGGTAATGCTGGCCTCCTAGAAGGGGTGTCCTCCTCCTCACGTTTGTGGAAGCGTCTGTGGGATGTTGGTGTTAAATCTGTGTTTGCTGTAATTTTCCAGTGAAGCCAAGTGGTCCTAGGCTTTTCTGATTGCTGACCCACCCTCTGGACTAGTGGTAGGTCTGATCAGCTTTCTGCGTCCTCTCCGTGTGATCTCGGCGGGTTGTGTGTTGCTAGCAGTTTCATCCATCTCTTCTAGGTCGTCCGCTTTGTTGTCACACTGTTTCGTATGATCCACCTTTGATCCTTTTTTCATTCCTGTGGCATTGCTTTCACTGCCTCCTCTTCCGTGTCTGATTTTAGTTATTTGAGTGTTAGTTAGTTTTATTTAGTTAGTTTTAGTTAATTTAAGGATTTGCCAATGCAGTTAATATTGACTTAGCGTCTCTTTCATGGCGTGCCATGCAAAGCACTCTAACGCATTGAGCATGCAAATACCTTCCTCTTCTCTATCTACTCTAGGCTTCCAAGGGTTGTTCTTCTAGAATTTTTGCCCTCTATTCAAAGAGGTATGTCCTACTGTAGTTCCAAGAAAATATGTCTTATCCAGCTGGTGGGGTCGTTTGGCTAGAAGTTGGGGTCGTTTGGCTAGAAGTCTGTAGTATGAAATTTGCAGGGTGATCCAGTGAGTGTCTGGTCCCCATTTGGGTCCCTGGTGACCGAGTATCAGTGAAGAAAAAGACCAGTCCTAGATACTCGTAGACCATTGAATTCAGACACCGGCACCTGAGCAGTGCGTCAGGAGCTCGTTGCTCACGCTGGGTCAGTTGTGTCGTGAATGGGGAGAAGGTATGCCTCCCCCAAGGGGAGAGGGCGGAGGCCGTGAGGCACTGACTGCGCAGTGTAGACAGACTGTGCACAGGCCTGATGCAGGCACACTTGTCCGTACTATTTCTGAGATACACCTGTCACAAGAGTAGTGGTGAAGTAGGTCAGGTCTTCTGCCCGAAGAGGACATGCTGCACCCCGTTGTCCGTCCATCCTGCCCATTGCCGCTGGTATCTGAGCCAAACCACAGTTCCAAGGGAAAGGTGACCTGCTGGAGGCCCAGCTGCAGTGACTGTGCACGGAAGGTGGCCACGGCCTCTCTCCTGAGCTCGCTGTGTTTTTGTTCGGCTCCTGCTCTCTTCCCACGTAAACTGCGCGTGAGAGCTCCTCCTTCACGTTCATTTCCTGCCTGTCGGAAGGGGTCCCCTGGTGGGGCGTTTCAGGCAGTGGAAGTCACTTGAAGCTTATTAGAAAAGAAGGCTGTCACTGGAGAGGGTGCCTTATTAATTCAACATCAGTCATTTTCTCATGCTTTGAAGGGGAGAGCTGGAGCCCATGCAGGTATTTAGCAAGTTAAATTGGAGGAGTGTATGGCAGGTCACCCGGGGAGTAGCCCCCAACTGTGGTGCAGGGGTGTGTCGTCACCTGGGCCGGGGAGTAGCCCCCAACTGTGGTGCAGGGGTGTGTCGTCACCTGGGCCGGTCACCAGGGGAGCAGCCCCCAACTGTGGTGCAGGGGCGTGTCCGTGCCTGGGCCAGTCACCAGACTGTGGTGCAGGGGCGTGTCCATGCCTGGGTCAGTCACCAGGGGAGCAGCATGGTGCAGGGGTGTGTCCGTGCCTGGGCCAGTCACCAGACTGTGGTGCAGGGGTGTGTCCTCACCTGGGCCAGTCACCAGACTATGGTGCAGGGGTGTGTCCTCACCTGGGCTGGTCACCCGGGGAGCAGCCCCCCCCCCCCCACTGTGGTGCAGGGGCGTGTCTGTGCCTGGGCCAATCACCAGACTGTGGTGCAGGGGCGTGTCCATGCCTGGGCCGGTCACCCAGGGAGCAGCCCCTGACTGTGGTGCAGGGGCATGTCCGTGCTTGGGCCAGTCACCAGGGGAGCAGCATGGTGCAGGGGTGTGTCCGTGCCTGGGCCAGTCACCAGGGGAGCAGCATGGTGCAGGGATGTGTCCGTGCCTGGGCCAGTCATCCGGGCAGCAGCCCCTGACTGTGGTGCAGGGGCGTGTCCGTGCCTGGGCCAGTCACCAGGGGAGAAGCATGGTGCAGGGGTGTGTCCGTGCCTGGGCTGGTCACCAGGGGAGAAGCATGGTGCAGGGGTGTGTCCGTGCCTGGGCTGGTCACCAGGGGAGCAGCATGGTGCAGGGGTGTGTCCGTGCCTGGGCTGGTCACCAGGGGAGAAGCATGGTGCAGGGATGTGTCCGTGCCTGGGCCAGTCATCCGGGGAGCAGCCCCTGACTGTGGTGCAGGGGCGTGTCCGTGCCTGGGCCAGTCACCAGGGGAGCAGCATGGTGCAGGGATGTGTCCGTGCCTGGGCCAGTCATCTGGGGAGCGCCCCCCCCCCCCCCACCGTGGTGCAGGGGCGTGTCCCCCTGACTGTTGTGCAGGGGCGTATCCATGCCTGGGCAGGTCACCAGGGGAGCAGCCCCTGACTGTGGTGCAGGGGCGTATCTGTGCCTGGGCAGGTCACCAGGGGATGGGGCTTCAGAGCTGAGGCGTACCTGGCCTGACTCGCACTCACAGCAGCTTGGTGGCTAACTGCTCTGCACCCCTGTCTCCCTGCACGACCTGGGGAGGCACTTTAACCAGTAGGTCCTGTCATCACTTACCACGTGACTTCACGGTGACATGTAAACTCCCGGTTAACAAGGGTTTCATTCAGAAAAGGGATCTTTTACGTGTGGAGGAAAACACTTTGGGCAGAAAACAGGGAGTTTAGTCAGTTTATAAACTAACCCAGAAGGACTTTGCTCCCCAGCAATCAGGAGCATGGAGGACGCAGAGAAAATCGGAGATGTGGGGGCCACCTGCCCCCCGACATCCCCTCACTTCACCCCCTTTTTATGCACGCCTGACACCCCTCCTGCAGGGATACAGGTTACTGGTGACAGAGACTAGGCCCCGAGGTCGCGAGGCTCACGGACCGAGGGGCCGACTCCGGTGCAGCTTCCACTTGTCAGGGCTGCCCCTCGTGTCCCAGGCCGACAGCGGGGGGTCCTTCCTCTCCAGCCTCTGGGGCTCCAGCTGGCCTTGGCCCTGGCCACAGCTGCGCACCTCTGCAGCGTGTTCCCACGACCTGCTTTCCTGTGTGTCTTTGTCCTCTCCTTAGGTGGACGGTAGCCATGGACTTGGGGCCCAGTGGGTTAGGTAAGATGTCCTCATGTCCAGCTCCTCACCTGCAAAGTCCCTGTCTGCAGCCCAGGTCACAGTCTCAGGCTCTTGTGCACGTGGAGGACACTATTCACCTCCCTGCACCCGGAACCCTGAGCGGGGTCCTCTGGGCGGGCCTCGCTGGCCACTGGCTTTCATTGTACGGGGACGGAGGGGGTGAAGGTGGTGTGTGCTCAGCCGGTGTGAGCTCTGAGACGTGGGGTCAGGGTAGCTGTCCTCCCCGCTCAGGGTCAGGAGGGAGGGAGGCCAGCTGTGTCCGTCACTGTCCAAGGCCGGTGCTCGCCTTGGTGTCTTAGGCGGCCGCTCCACCGAGAGCCACAGGCAGAGGCTCTAGACAGACGTTGATTCCTCCCCAATGTGGAAGTGCTAAGTCCCAGTGCTGGGTGCCGGCGTGGCCGGTCCCGGGGACGGCGTCTTCCTGGCTGCCACGTGGCCGCCTTCTCGCTGTGTGCTCACAGCATGGGGACAGAGCTCTGGTGTCCCTTCCGCTTCTTGGAGGGACCAGTCTCATCCCAGGGGCCCCACCCTCATGACCGCCTCTAACCTGAGCCCCTTCCCAGAATGCCGCCTGATTTCCCTGTGTGATTCCGTCCCCCCCCCCCCCCCCACCGTGCTGTGTGACGTCCAGACACTTGTGATTTTCCTGGATTTTGCAGTTACTGGTGTCTGTTGCACCTGCGGGAATGTACTGTGTATGACTCCATTTATTTTAGAACGTTGTAGAACTGGTGTTTTGGGGGCTTATGGACACACCTTGTATGTTGTTGAATGTTCGTGTGTAGTCAGAGCCATTTGTGTCCTGCTCTTGTGGGGTGAGGTGTTCCCTAGTTCTCAGTGCAGGTCACTTGCTGGTGGTGGTTTTGAAGTCTGCTGTGTCCTTCCTTCTACTTGTCCTAACAGGCGAGGGCTTGGAAGCCACTCTGTCTCCTTCCCCATGCAGCCCTGTTAGTTTCTGCTCTGTGTTTGGAAGTGCTGTGACTTGGTGCTTACACATGTGGAATTACTCTGTCTTACTGAGCAGTTGCCCTGTTTGTCATTGGGAAATGTCCCTAGTTGCCCTGACAGTAGTCAGCCATTGCTCTGGAGCCCACCTGTCTGTTACTCACGTGGCTGCCTGCACGTCCTTTGAGTCCAGGTGACACAATACAGTTTCCGTCGGTGTGTCTTTCACCTGAGGACTTGTATGTGGACTCGGTTTCTCGTAGACAGCACGGTCTTACCTTTTTCACGTTCTGCCCGTCTCCAATCTGGGCGTGTGTGTAGCGTGTAAGCTGGCGCACACGGCCATTATGTGATGATGCCATCGGCCTTCCTGTGTCCGTCTTGTTGGTCACTTTTTTCTCCCGCTGTCGGGTTGCGTTTGCTCTTTGCAGGCCTGGTCATTCTTGATGGGATGTTGGACTCTGGAACCCGCCAGTGTTGGGTGTTACTTCCCTCTTGGACGAGTTTTCACTGTGTCCGGCACGGATCGGAGGGGTCCCCCTTCCTTTGAGCGTCTCACAGGGCCGTGTCGCTGCCTTACGGAATGGTTTCACGTGGCTCACACAGGGACTCTGTCACGTAGTGGGTAGTAACACAGGAATGGTTGTGTGATTCAAGTGGTATTCTGCATCCACAGGGCCCTCGCGGTGGGTTAGAGGCTGTTGTCACAGTGAGCGCAGGTTGGAGGTGGGACACCCCTGTCACCTTTCAGGCATGGCTGGTAACCAGCCCTCTCCTTGGCGCTCTGAGTAAATGACGTTACCCCGTGTGTCCCTGCACTCAGACTTCCAGGAGACGCGTGTGGGACTGTTCCTTTCACGTGCGGCTGTGGCTGCTGGGCCCCACCGACAAGGTTCAGCGTAGGCTCTGGTCCCTCCTCAGGTCGCGCTCCTGCCTTCCTTCCCGGTGAGGGCCACCGCATGATTGTACCCCTCCCGCCCCACCGCAGTGCCAGGCGTGATCGCAGGCCTTTCTGTAGGACACAGACTTGTCCCACCACGTCTCTGCCCCTTCAGTTTCAGAAAGCAGATGCCCACCGCCCACCGGGTGCCTCCGGGCCAGGCGGGGGTGCACACGTGTCGGCGGGGCGGAGCGGGGTGTCAGAGGGGCGGGGCGGGGCGGGGCGTTGGCGGGTGAGCCCGCAGGGTGCGTGTTGGGGTGCGTGTGGGGCCTGCCGCAGGCACACCCCACCCCCTGCCCGCACCTCACTGAAGCCCTTCCCGCCTCCCCCCTAGGAGTGGAAAGGCTCATCCGCCATCTGCGGAAGCACCACGTGCCCATGGCCGTGGCCACCAGCTCCGGCTCCGAGTCCTTCCAGATGAAGACTGCGGCGCACAAGGAGTTCTTCCGCCTGTTTGACCACGTGGTTCTCGGGGATGACCCGGAAGTGAAGACTGGCAAGCCGGACCCCGCCATCTTCCTGGCCTGTGCGCGGCGGTTCTCGCCTGCGGCCCCTGCGGAGGAGGTGAGTGTGGCGGCGCAGATGGCGTCCGGTTCGGGGTGCAGCCCCCGCGGGGACGGCCCCCGGCAGCGTGCCGTGCACGTGCGGACAGGGCGCTGACGGCGGCCGCGTCAGGTTCGGGGTGCAGCCCCCGCGGGGACGGGCCCCGGCAGCGTGCCGTTCACTTGCGGACAGGGCGCTGCGGCCGCGTCAGGTTCGGGGTGCAGCCCCCACGGGGACGGGCCCCGGCAGCGTGCCGTTCACTTGCGGACAGGGCGCTGCGGCCGCGTCAGGTTCGGGGTGCAGCCCCCGCGGGGACGGCCCCCGGCAGCGTGCCGTGCACGTGCGGACAGGGCGCTGCGGCCGCGTCAGGTTCGGGGTGCAGCCCCCACGGGGACGGGCCCCGGCAGCGTGCCGTTCACTTGCGGACAGGGCGCTGCGGCCGCGTCAGGTTCGGGGTGCAGCCCCCGCGGGGACGGGCCCCGGCAGTGTGCCGTTCACTTGCGGACAGGGCGCTGCGGCCGCGTCAGGTTCAGGGTGCCGCCCCCGCGGGGACGGGTCCCGGCAGCGTGCCGTGCACGTGCGGACAGGGCGCTGACCGCGCTGACCGCGGCCGCCCGGCCAGGCGCACCGAGACCCTCAGTCCGTGGGGCACACCCCCAGAGCCGCTGGGACGCGTGGGCACACTGGGGAACCTTAGGTGTGACGGGACAGCGCCCGGCAGGCGAAGGGGCGTCCCCGTGTGCTGGGCCCGACCTCCCCTCCTGTGCCAGGCAGACTGGGGGCGCTGGGAACCATCGGCGCAACCCCCCTTCCCGGTGCTTGGCGGCTGGCTTTGTGTGAGCGCGCGGGGCGTTCGTGGCGGCGCTGGCTTTCCGTCCGGGTGTGCGTGCTTCTGTCTGCCCGGAAGGCGGCGGCGGGCGGGCCCTGCTCTGCGCTCCCTGTGTGGGGACCCTGGGACAGCCCCGACTGCAGGTTGCCTGGCTGTTCACCTCGCTGGAATCGTCCCTGCAGCGGCCCTGCCTGAGGCTGGGCTGAGCGGGCAGTGTCTGCCGATGCCCCTCTGGGAATGGGGGCTCCTGCGGGGCCTGTGTCCGCGGGGAGGGTGCTTCTCGGGGAGACGGGGCTCCCCTTGGCGCCTCTGCTTGAGCGCGGGGCTTGGCGGGGCGCGGGGCGGGGCACGGGCTTGTTTCACACTTGTCCAAGCTCAGCGGAGATTCGTACCCAGAATGCTCCCTCTGCAGGGAGCTGAGGCCTGGGCCCTTGGGGAACGGCCCCCTCCTATGGTCTGGGGCCCCGCAGACGGCACTGGACCATTCGACAGGGCAGGAGTGTTCCTCCTGGGCTGGTCTCGCCTCCTCCCCGCCACCCCCCACCCAGCTGGGAGCCAGGGCGTCAGCTCCGGTCTTCCCCCGCAGACTTAGGGACTCCCGGGCCCCACAGGTCAAGGGCGCAGCCCCTCCACAAGGTCAGTGGGCTGACAACGGATGTGTGTGTCCCCGCCCCCGCATCTCAGGTCTTGGTTTTCAGCAGAAAACTGGACGTGTGCTTACTGGGCTGCTGTAGAGGACAGTGCTCAGCGATAGCGCAGTGGGAGAGACGCCTAGGGCCGCTGGGTTTGGTTGGGTCCTGGGGCCCCGTGCCTTCTCGGGCCGCCCTCTCACCAGAACGTCCCCGGGGTGGTGGGGGCCTGGGGCTCCTTGCCCTCTTGGGGCGGCCTCCCTCCCAACCAGAACCTCCCTGGGGTGGTGGGGGCCTGGGGCTCTGTGCCCTCTTCAGGGCCACCGCCCTCCCACCAGAACCTCCAGGGGTTGGTCGGGGCCTGGGGCTCCCTGCCCTCTCCGGGCTGCTGCCCTCTCACCAGAACCTCCCTGGGGTGGTGGGGGCCTGGGGCTCCATGTCCTCTCGGGGCTGCCGCTCTCCCACCAGAACCTCCGGGACCGGCCACATCACGTAGCCCTGGCTGATGGACTCGTCCGCCATGCTGATGGAACCCCAGGACCTGGAGGTGGGGGGTGGGGCTGACCGCTCCAGGCCTCTCATCAGGCCTCTGTGTTTCTGGTGACAAGCCCCCATCCTGCAGCCAGTGAGGGCCCCCCAGCAGTCACCTCCTTGGCGCACAGACTCGGGTTTGGTGCAAAGGGGCTTACTAGGAATCACAGGATGTGCCGTGTCATGTGAAAAATGGAGGCATAGGTGGCTGGATTTCCCCCAACAGCCTCTGTACATTGGGTTCGCCGTAAAGTCACTGCGTTTTCCATAGAAGAACGACCCTTCATACACTCACCCAGCAACGCTGTGACGTGATCCCAGCCCAGTCATTTGTCCTGTCACAGCTGAGGGATCGCTGAGTGACGGTTGTGCGTTTGTGGGCGTAGACACACCAGCTGATTCCATCTCATTGACTCCACACGAGAGCCATCTCAGGACCAGGGCCGGGCAGAGGGAGCCCAGCCCGTAAGTCCTGCAGCAGAAGGGCTCTCTTTGAGGCAGTGCGGGCATGAACACTCATTGAGGCCGCGCCGTGTGCCATGGGGGTGCTTGCCATGGGGGTCCCCGGGGCAGAGGTTCTCATCCTGCCGTCTGTGGGTGTCTGGAGGTGAGTCTACGTGCATGCGTGCGTGAGGAGGGAGAGGGCTCTTGGGACAGGCGAGGGACTGAGCTGGGGGCCACCCCCGCCCTCTGGGGTGTGAGTGCTCCCATGTGAGTGCCCGGCACAAAAACGCACATCCGTGTTGTAAAATAAAAATAACAGCATCGTCTACACATTGTTTCTTAGGTTGGTGTGTTTTACATTGCAAGTAAAGCCAGAAATCAGTTTTAAAAAGTATAGCACTCGCTACTTTGCAAATTTTATTTTATTTTTTATTTTATTTTATTTTATTTTTTTTTGGTGGTTCCCTGGCTGGGAATTGAACCCAGGCCTTGACTTTGAGAGTGCCAAAGTCTAGCCACTACACCACCAGGGAACTCCCACAAATTTTAGTTTTATTGTGAACATTAAGAGCTGAGGTTCAGGGTTTATTTAAATTGGTTTTTGGTTCTGTTTTGTTTTCAAGACAGTTCCTCACATTCAGCTTTTGTATACCTGCAAAGTGAAGTAGTATGACAAATTATGTAACCGGCGAATTCTGATTAATGATATGATGTCTTCATCGTAAAGCTCAGACCGTCCCCTTGTTGCAGAAGTAATCACCTGAGTTGAGTTTTTGATCTGTGAAAAGGTAATTAAGATTCCTTACACAGTGTCTCGATAAAGAAACGTGTTACTGTAAGAGTCACTCTCTATTCCTCTTCCTTTGTTCATTGTGCACATCTCCAAAGTCTGCAGACAGGCCCAGCAGTGGCTGCCATCTGAGAACACCCTGTGTGACAACACTTCCTTACCTCCTAGTATAGTGGGAAACAAGTAGATGCTTTGCTTGTGTCACATTTAAAGTCACCACGTGCCACCATGGGAGCTCTGTTCTCTTTTTGTGGATGGGTGGAAGGATGGATAGATAGATGAGTAGGTGGATGGATGGTGGGTGGAGGGGTACATAGATGGATAATGGATAATGGATGGATGATAGGTGGATGGCTGAGATGGATGGAAGATGGTGGATAAATGGATGGGTGGATGGATGATGGATGGATGATGGATGGATGGATGGTAGATGGATGGATGGCGGATGGTGGATGGATGGATGGATGGATGGTGGATGGATGGATGGTGGATGGATGGATGGATGGTGGATGGATAGATGGAAGGATGGATGGATGGTGGATGGATAGATGGTGGAAGGATGGATGGTTGATGGATGGATGGATGATGGATGGATGGTGGAAGGATGGATGGATGGATGGATGATGGATGGATGGCAGATGGATGATGGATGGATGGATGATGGATGGATGGATGGTGAATGGCTGGATGATGGATGGATGGTGGATGGATGGATGGATGATGGATGGTGGATGGATGGATGGTAGATGGATGGTGGATGGATGGATAGATGGTGGATGGATGATAGATGGTGGAAGGATGGATGGAGGATGGATGGATGGATGGGTGGGTGGAGGGGTTGGTGTGTTGGTGGATGGATGCTGGATGGATACATGATGGATGGACAGGTGAATAATATAAACAAAAGTACTAATTAATAACAAAAAACACACACAAAGTTCAGTCTTTTATACAGTGTTACTTGAAGATTTATTTAGTAAACATCTAACAAGATGTGTGCATATTCAGTGTCACAGTATTGTGGTCCTTACTTATCAGTAATTCACTGTGTGACACGGAACATGGAAACCAGTAAACCTAAACCTTAGATATGATGTGTTGGCAGTGTGAAAACAACTTGATATGACAAAATTAAGGCGTGGAGTAAAATCTACTGCAGAAAAATGATATAATCAGAGTTTTAACTTAAAAACAGTGGATTCGTTGCAAGTTGTTCTTCATGATTAGATTTGGATCACATGGGGCTTTGTGTATGACGAGTAGCCATGGGCAGTGCTGTAGGGGAAATGGCAGATGTGCACACAGACGATGGCAGGTCTTCTGACAGTCTTGACAGTGAACCTGACAGTGTTTTTCCAGTGGAAGGAAGAGCTCTAGTCCCTGGAGGCAGTATGGTCACGTGTGAAGAGGTCCCTAGTTCCAGAAGAGCGTAGAGTGTAAAAACGGGCACGAGTAGTTGTTCAGATCACTCAGTCACTTGCCGAGGGTCCGGTCAGGTCGTTCAGCCCAGTGTTCGTCTTCGAAGGTGCACACGACTGAAGAGTGTGCCTTGTCACTAGATACACAGCCTCACCTTTGTGGCCACTCCCCTCCATGTCCTGTGCTTTGTGGATCTGTGCTGGTGAGGAACAGGGATGTGAGGGCACAGGGGGACAGTGACTCTGGATGTGTGGGTGTCCCTCAGAAGCTCCCTCTTGCTTCTGAGGTCTCCCCTAACCGCGTCCAGCTGCGTCCACCCCCACCGCTGCCAGCTTTTGTCGTGCGGAAGGAGCATCTGCGTCCCACGCTTCTTTAAGACGTTGAAGTACAGGGGCCTCTGAGCCCCGGTGGCTCGGATGCGCAGCCTCGTGGGGGACACAGAGGACGCAGGCCGTCTCCCAGGGTGCTCACTTCCAGTGTTCGCGGAAGTGTGTTCAGTGCCTGGGGGACGCACCCCTGCCGTGCTCCGCAGCCCCGCTAGTTGGAAATGGCATTCTTTCTAAATTAAACCCCGCAAGCTACACTTTAATTAAGCTCCTCTGCTCTCCTGGAAGTGGGATGCAGATAGAATTTAGCCGTCAGCTCAGCAAAGTGAAAGAAGGTTGGATTCTGGAGGCCCGGGCTCTGTTCCTAAATTCTGTCACGGGTGTGCCTGGGTGACCTTGAGTTGACCTCTGAACTTCTCTTGGGTCAGATCCGCACCTGTGACAGGAAAGGGCGGGGCCAGCCACTGTGCTGTGACCCTGTGTGCCCCTTTGTTTGAGTTCCGGACAAGGACAGTCCGCCACCTCCCCGAAGGTAGCCGCGTCCATCGGGCACTTAGTGTTGTACTGCCGCGTGGCACCGCGACAGCATGCGTTCAGTCCAGCCCCGCCTCCTTCCAGCCAAGTGTTTTCCTGTAGAAGCACAAGCTGCCAGAATGTTCTCCACCAGAAACTTCCTCGAAGACATGGAAGTGTGCGCTCTGGAGCAGCCATGTCAGGGCTGTGCTACAAAGTCACTTGAGCAAATGAAAGTGGCATAAAACGTGTATCCACATGTGTCCTGGCAGAGGGGTGATGAGGCGTGGAGGAGGGGGTGACGTGATGACGTGGGGCGTGGAGGAGGGGTGACATGCTGGGTGGAGGAGGGACAGCATGACTGCGCTCCGCAGCCTGTGCCCCTGCCCGCAGTGGCTGAGCCCTGTGCCAGGAAGAAGAGCTTCCTGAAGAAAGCGGGGTGCAGACAGGCTCCCATGTTACAAGGAGGCATGAGGGAGCCCCATGTGAGGACCCAGTGCAGGGCTGGTCGCTGAAGGACTTAGGAGGAGGAGCGGGAGGAGCCCAGGTTCCCCCAGCGTGACTCTTGACTTGGCTGGGTGTGCCGATGGAACGCGCAGGCAGAGAGGTGGTATTTGAATGAGAAAGACGGTCTCCGCAGGCTGTCACCTGTACGGGTTAGCTGGGACCTTTCGGGCACCCTGGAGTGCTGCGATTCCTAGGCAGGCCCTTCTGGGCCAGTTGACAGTGTCTGGCTCCAGGCAGTGGTCCTTCTGTCCCGTGGTGCTCCTCAGAAGCACGTGGGTCTCAGGAGTCAGCCCAGGGACGAGGAGGACAGAAGCACTGTCTGGGCCATCTTCCTAAGTGCCTCGGCACGCGGTGGTTGTGAGGGCGTCTGCCACGGGGAGGGCTCACCGTGCGTGCGCTGTCAGTGGGAGGCGCGTCCTGCGTGCAGCGCGTGCTCGGTGGTGTCCGGTCCCACCGCCGGGGCTGCCCCGTTTCCCTCTGGGACAGCGGCGCGGGCGCAGGGCGCGGCACTTCCGGCCCTCTGCTGGGCTTTCCGTGTCCCCGTGGTCACCGCCTCCCGCGGAGCCATCTCTCCGCGCCTGCAGAGTCACGTGTTATAGTGTCTGCACGTTTCCCAGACGCCTTCTTGTGCGCCGACGTGCGTGTGTGTGTGCGCTGACGTCCAGGGAGACGAGTAAGGGAGACGGTGTGTGCGAGGAGACGGAATGGACGGGTGCAAAGCATGCCGTCAGGGTTCTCGATTTTTCTATTCTGGCGGTCTTTTCGGGGTAGGCAGCAGGCTGATGACTCACTGGAGGGAACCCAACGAACCGCCGTTTGCCGGCATCGTTGGAGCTGCGGCCGCCTTTGCCTTTTGGGTGACGCTTCTCGGCTGAGCGGGTCTTTCCCCTCGTGCTGCTCTCAGTGTGAGTGACCCCCGACCTCCCGGCGCTGCATGCTATACGCCTGGTCCCTGCGCCCTGCCTGCCCCCTGCGCCCCGCCCGTACGGTCACACCCCGCGCCGCACACTGTACGCCTGCTCCCTGCACCCTGCCTGCCCCCTGCGCCCCGCCTGCCCCATCACACCGGGCGCCCGCACGCTGTATGGTCGGTCCCCGCGCCCCGCCCGCCCCGTCACACCCGGCACGCCGCGCACATGGGGCCGCTCTGGGATGGTTAGCCCATGTTAGCTGGGCACACAGTACGCACGGAGCGCAGAGAAGCCCATCCCGCACGCCGTGAGAGCACGGGGACGGGCCCGGAAGACGACGTGCCGTCGCTGAGCCTCTGCTGCAGCCGCGCACGCCGCTGACGCTCTCGCTCATCAGCCCACGTGCCGCCCTTGGTTCCCGGACGCGCGTGTGACGTCACATGCCGACGTCATGGGCAGAGCGCCGCCGGTGTGCCCGCCCCGCGGTAGCCTAGCAGGACAGAGGTCCGGCCCCGTGCTTCGGAAGGGCCCCGCTTCCCGAGCCAGCAGAGTTCCCCCGGCACGCCGGCACGCCGCAGGGTTCTGGAAGGGACCTCGCTCACACGCAGGACACAGCCGTCTGGCTCACTTCCGCCAGGCGCGGCCTCCCCAAGGCATCGGCGGGTCGCTCTCTGCCCGACGGAAGTGTCCCCGGAGGGCTGCACAGAGCGGCAGGTCCTCAGCACGAGGAGGAGTGACAGTGTACCCGGAGTGGACGTGCCAAGGCCCCCGACAGGACGTCCGGGACAGGGAGAATGCGGCCAGGCCGGTCTTCACCGAGGCAGGCAGGGGCCGGAGCCGCTCCCCGTCCTCAGGGCCTGGGGCAGCGCTTCCTCGTCGCCGCAGGCCTGCGGGGCGATGTCGGGCTGGACACGCGTCTCAACCTTCTCTCTCTCCCTCACCCCGCAGTGCCTCGTCTTTGAAGACGCCCCCAACGGCGTGGAGGCGGCCCTGGCAGCCGGGATGCAGGTGGTCATGGTTCCCGACGGGCACTTACACCGAGACTTGACGACCAAGGCCACCGTCGTGCTGAGCTCCCTGCGGGACTTCCAGCCCGAGCTCTTCGGCCTGCCGCCCTATGATTGACGGGCCACGCCCACGCCGCGTGGAGACGGCCCAGAACCCAGAACCCAGCCCAGAGCGCTCCCTTCAGTAATTCGGACGGGATTGCATCTCCTAGTGACAGAATGGTGGTACACCCACCCAACTGTACGTCCTCGTGCGTGGACACACGTGCATGCCTGTACAGGTGTGTGCGTGTGTACGTGCATGGATGTGTAAATACACGCTCTTCCAAGACAAAATGAAGCCACATTTGTGTTCATTTCTTTTTCGTTTTTCTGAACCGCGACTGGAACATGTAAAGTGTGTGTACATGTATGTCTACTCGTGTGCATGTCTGTATACGGGGGCAGCCTGGAAAGCATCTGGCATGTCACGTGAAATCTGAGGCGTTCATGGCGGATTGTCTCGGGACAGCTTTCATGTGTACGCGTGTGCGCACGCATCGTTTGCACACCTTGTGCCCTACGCCCCTCCCCTCGATGCTGACGGTCATATACGTAGGTGGCCACTGGTAAAAGTGAGGTGGCAGTTCTGTGTGCTTTGTAGTCCGAGTGGGCAGGCGCGTCGCGGAGGAGCCCCTCGTCCGAGCCCCTCGTCCGAGTGCACAGGCGCATCACGGAGGAGCCCCTCGTCCGAGTGCGCAGGCGCGTCACGGAGGAGCCCCTCGTCCGAGTGCACAGGCGCGTCACGGAGGAGCCCCTCGTCCGAGTGCGCAGGCGCGTCGCGGAGGAGCCCCTCGTCCGAGTGCGCAGGCGCGTCGCGGAGGAACCCTTCGTCCGAGTGCGCAGGCGTGTCGCGGAGGAGCCCCTGGAGTGGCTGGGCTTTGGTGAGCTCACTGCCACAGCCTGGGTCCGATCCCGCTCAGGGAACCAACCAGAAAGAAAAAAATAAGGAAAATTATCCTCTTTTTTTAAAGAACATTTATTTTTCTAGTACGTTCTTTGATGTAAATATAACTTGGTTTCAGAATGTGTGCTTGGTACAACCCAGACCCACAGTACATTTGGGGGATATTTATGAGACTTTGGCCATTGACCCTTCTTCACACATGGACTTAGCCTTTGCGATGCGGAAGGCATGGAAATGGGAAACCTCGATCACAGGGGTCTTCTGCCTCGCGCCCTCCAGGGGCTCTCGGTCATGGTCACTGACCCAGGTGTCAGTTCGGGAAGTTGTGGGAGACACGGTAGTGACGTGAAGGCCGCTGAGCTGATGGCCGGTTTGTCTCCGTGCAGCGAATTGCCTTCAGCGGAGCCTCCATCGCCCGGGTGCAGACCGGTCACTCTGAATTCTCCTCTGCCTTGATTGTGACATCTTACTGACACCCTCGCCAGGCAGTTCATTTGAATATAATTTTTGATATCTGTTCTCATTGTATTTGCACAGGAGTATGATTTTACCCTTTTGTAAAATAAAGACGTTGTCCTCTAACAAATCGAAAACATAAATGTGGCTAAGTGACCTTTGTTAAGAAACCGAAAATGGCTTTTATGTATTTTTAGTGAACTTTGGTGCCTTTGCACATAGCAAATAAAGGCTCTTGATGAAATGGTCCCTTGTTTGATTTGCTTTGTCATTCTTGCAGAATATTTATGTTGACACCTTCTAATCCGTAAGCCATTCTCCATGAATAAGACCAGGAGGTGCAAGCCACTGTAAGTGATGCAGATCCAGGCCAGGACAAGGCTCTCTGCAGGGTAAATTTGACCTCACGTGCGGTCATGCTGTCTCTGTTACTGTATCCAGGTCTGCAGGCAGACGTACGTGTTTTGTTCGAAGCTTGGTTCTTTCGTGTTCTGCATCCGTCCAGTGGCTTCAGTACACGTTAGTGATGTTGTCCTGCAGAATGACCCATCGGTATCTCAGAGGCGTGGTCGTGAGAACGTGCACCAGGACGATGCGTGCCAAGATGGTTTGAAGAGTCGTAGCAGTTGCGTGGCTCACTCAGCGTGTGTCCTGTGAGGGACAGGCACAGACTCATGGAAGTTAACGCCTTCTGCCCCGACCACGGCGAATGTTAGCGCGGATATTGAAGGATTTGGGGGAGTGCTGGCAGCCCAGGACTGTGAATCTCTTCGAAGGAAACGTAGGCACCACTTTTCAGAACTCGCTAATCAGTTCTTTAGTGTTTTCCCCACCTAATAGGCATCAGCTGGCGGGCAGTGCGTAAGGAAACGTCTGGAGGACACCTGTTTGGCACCTGAGAGGACCGACTTTTTAATGAACACGACTACTTTCTTCCCTGGAATGACGGTTAGGGCTCAGTCACCGCGCTCCGGATGTCTTCGGACAGAAGTGACAGGGCTTCGATAGACCCGGCGTGCTTGGAGTGGTGCTTCCCAACTTTCAAAACAAATTTGCACAGGACACCGAGTTTTCTAATAAAAACGAATGACCCTTTTGCCTTAGATGAAGGCTTTGTGACGGAATTCTGTCTCTAGCAGTGTTGACAGTGACGATCACCATCGTCTTCTGTGAAGAGAAAACGAAGCGCTAAAAGGTAAAGCGTTTCAGCATCAGACTGGAGTTCGGACCCCAGCTGTGCTGCTGGAGGGTTCGCCCTTCCCACCTTGGCCTCCTTCCCGGTGCGATGGGGGTCATCAGTACTTGGTACTGTGGGCCTGAGGAACGGTTGAAGCCACGTGTGGGATGAGAACACATAGCATGTAGTACCTCAGTCTCAGCAGGGCAGAGACCGTTGGTTTTATTTCAAGCCTGTAGCGTTCCCCGGCGTTTTTTATTGAAGTTACTTGGGACTCTCAGGATGTTTGTTGACTGAAGAGCTCACGTTACCTCTGACAGCATCCCTTCAGGATATCCCAGACTAATCTGGTTTCTCCTTTCAAAAACTGTGTCTCGTACCCCTAAGCGCCTGCTTGGTCAGTAAGTCACAGAATGTTCCCATTGGTTCAAGTCTTCATCAGAAGGACTGCCACCCGGGTTGCGCGAGAAATGTCATTGCCTGCTGTACGCGAGGCCCTGCCGAACCCCCACTTTATGCTGTGAGATAGCAGGGTGTACCCAACGTCGTGCCCAAGCATGAGGTCTAAACAAAACGAGAGCAGAACCAAACGAGGCGACTCTCAGGCTTGTTAAACTTTGTCACAGCGGTGTTCATGCTGGCTTCCAGATCTCTTTTTCCAGACCAGGTGTCCCCTGACAGGGACAGGTGGGAACGAGACCCTTGGAGCCAGACCACTGTGCTCCCGCGCCGGCCTTGATCCGAGCTCCTCGCCTCCACTGGATTTTCCGTGTGCCTTCGGACCCAGGTCGTTTGTGAAGGATTAGGTCGTTAGCCTCTCCCTGGTTCTCTGCCCCATGGCGGGCGCCGGTCACAATCACCTCAAAACTGCAAACCTGTCCCTGCACTTGGTGTTAAAGCACTGCATTCAGGTGTTCCTGACAGTGACCCTGACGTGCCACTCCTGCGTGGATTTGTACAGGATTGCAGAACCTCCATTTCCTTACCATAGTGCTCATACCCTTTTGTTTAGGGGGTGCAAGTGACAGAACTGTGTAAGCGCCCCACTCCTTGCTGTCCCCATAGCAAGCACGAGGTCCTGAGACGCACGACGGCGTGACCGCATCTGTCCTATGAAGTCACTAGCACGATCTGTTTTCAAAGTCCACGTTAGGGAAGAGTAGACGTGTACCCCATGCTCCGAGTCTTACTGACCTGTACGCATTTAACTAACACACAGGCCTGTTTCTGTACACACCTCGTCAGTACTGTCCTGCGTGGCCCAACAGCCCTTCCATTGGGAAGTCAGACACAAGCAGGGACTGCAGCTCTCGGTAACCTCGTCCCTGTTGTACACACGCCAGTCAGCGGGCAGCAGCCCTGAACGCTGACACACCCGGGACTGAGGACGGCAACTTCCTGTGCACGGTCCTGTCTGCACCTCACCCCTCTTGTTAGGGAGCTTTTCAGTGGGTGGTGAGTGGTTGGAGGTTTCCTTTTACCCTTTAAAGGTGCGGTGTCCTTGTTTACCTTTGTGTGATGCTCGCAGTTCGCCCCACTGTAACTGCGTTCGAAGGTGACATGAAACCCCTTGAAGATAAAAGGAACGGCCTGGGTGGGGGGACTCCCAGGGGCTCTGAGGGTGACAGTTCATCACGTTGGAGTCTCTCCTCCCGTGTTGGGAGTACGTGACAGCACGGCTGCTCCGCCGGTCCCTGTAAATACCTGCTGTGCTCACCTGGGCCCGCAGGCGCTGTGCACAGCAGCGTGGCTGCGTCTCAGAGGGCACTGGAGGCGGAGAAGCAGCAGCAGTGAAGGCAGTGGGGGACGGTGTCCCACGTGTGTCCACGTGGCTCTGTGCAGAGGTACGTGTCTGTAACCGTGTGTGTCTGTCCCAGCACTGCATGGTATCCCTGTCGTCTGTCTCTGTCAGTCTCCGTGTCTGTATTTCACATCTAAACCGCATCTGCGTCTACGGATGTCTGTATCTATATATCAATCGATCTCTATGTCGTGTCTACATCTGTCTCCTTCAGCACGTGTCAATAAAAACAGCCCTTCTGGAGCATTCTGTGCCCTGTTCCTTTGACTCTTCTGAATAGTCGAGTATTAGACGCGACTTTCAAGCCCTCCCCACTCCCGTGGAGTTCACTGGGGAGGAGACAAGTGCGTATTCGGAAGCAGGAGTTGCCCTTTCCATTTCAGGTGGTCGTGTAAGCCTCTGTCCCTCTTCTCCTGTGACACCGACCCAAAGCCACCAAGAGAGCAAGAGCCCAACGGAGAGATGTCACCTCTGGAACGCTGTGCACGCACTTGTGGAGAGATGTGCAGGCGTGTGACAACCTAAGCGGCGGGCCTGACAGGAAGAGGCGTGTCTTCCCGTGGACTGGGACGGAGGGGGCGGGCCTGACAGGAAGAGGCGTGTCTTCCCGTGGACTGGGACAGAGGGGGCGGGCCTGACAGGAGGAGGCGTGTCTTACGGTGGACTGGGGAGGAGGAGGCGGGGCCGACAGGAGGAGGCGTGTCTTACGGTGGATTGGGACGGAGGGGCAGGGCCAATAGAGGCGTGTCTTCAGTGGACTGGGACGGAGGGGCAGGGCCGACAGGAGGAGGCGTGTCTTATGGTGGACTGGGACAGAGGGGCGGGGCCGTCAAGAGGAGGCGTGTCTGGTGGTCTGGGGCGGAGGGAGTGGGGCCGACAGGAGGAGGCGTGTCTTCCCGTGGACTGGGGTGGAGGGGCGGGGCCGACAGGAAGAGGAGTGTCTTCGGTGAACTGGAACAGAGGGGCGGAGCCGACAGAAGGAGGCGTGTCTTCCCGTGGACTGGGGTGGAGGGGCGGGGCCGACAGGAAGATGCGTGTCTTCGGTGGACTGGGACGGAGGGGCGGGGCCGACAGGAGGAGGCATATCTTCGGTGGACTGGGACGGAGGGGGTGGGGGCGGGAGTAGGAGGCGTGTCTTCCCATTGATTGAGGGTGTGTCTTCCCACGGATGGTCGGAGAGGGCGGGCTCTCGGTTCACTGAAGTGGGCAGCCAGGTCCGAAGCGGAAGGTCAGGTCCGCAGGCTGGCTTTGAAAGCGTCCCCACACCACGTGACCCTCGTTGCAGAGGATGGGTGGTGGTGGGGGACGGAGGTTAATAAGAAAAGGAGCCAGTAGTTTGCCCAGAGCACACTGGTTTTGGCACAGGGAGGGGAGATCACGAGGCGTCCCATAGCCACACAACTGCTGACCTTACCTGGTCCAGGTGAAGTGACCATCTTGAAACACCCAGAGAAGTGCATGCCCTCCCAGTGAGCCCTGCCCACGCGCTGCCAGCCTGCACAGGGGCCGCCCAGGGCCCGGCGCAATTAGCAGGCCCGGACACGTGGCCTGGAAGGTTCCAGCGCTGCCAGCCTGCACAGGGGCTGCCCACCGCCCGCCGCGGTTAGGAGGCCTGGACACGCGGCCTGGAAGGTTCCAGCGCTGCCAGCCTGCACAGGGGCCGCCCAGGGCCCGGCGCAATTAGCAGGGCCGGACACACGGCCTGGAAGGTTCCAGCGCTGCCAGTCTGCACAGGGGCTGCCCACCGCCTGCCGCGGTTAGGAGGCCCGGACACGTGGCCTGGAAGGTTCCAGCGCTGCCAGCCTGCACAGGGGCCGCCCAGGGCCCGGCACAATTAGCAGGGCCGGACATACGGCCTGGAAGGTTCCAGCGCTGCCAGCCTGCACAGGGGCTGCCCACCACCTGCCGCGGTTAGGAGGCCCGGACACACGGCCTGGAAGGTTTGCTGCCCGGCGCTGCAGCTCGGCCGGTTGCCTCCTCCCCCAGTCTTGCCGAGCATCCTGGGGCACGCAGCACATCCTTCTCACATGACAGATGCTGCTGCTTAAGAAGGTGGTGGCCAGTCAGGGGCCTTTAGGGGTTGCTGCAAGGGGAGTGGGGAGAGCAGGACATGCTGGATGAAGACCCACCCCGGAGTTATTATCCCAGAGAGCAGCCAGAGAGCAGGCTGTGCACGAGGTCAGGGTAGTCACAGAGAACGCGTCTGGGGCATGAGGACTGCAGGAAGAGAGCTGAGGAATGTTCCAAGGACTTGTAAAACAGGAAGTACGTGGTAGAACAAATGCTGAACCGTGTTTTCCCCGACTGTAAAATGAAGTCACTTGGTTTTTCTACCGTTTAACGTGAAAACCCTCGTGTCTTAAACGATAGGAGGTCGGACAATGAAGTTCACAAACTCGTCCTAGAGAAAGGGCTCCAGACCTCCCTGCTGAATGTCACCGCGGTCACCTTCGAAGGACACCCCGTGGGAAGCTGTGCAGCGATGCCAGCGCCTAGTCCACCCTTCAGAGCCGTTTTGGAACTCTTTCTGGAATGGCCACCAGAGCCGTCGTCGTGGCCAAACTCTGACGATGAAGTTCACGTGCTCGCCACCACGTGCTCATGTTGGCCGGACCGTACACACAACCAGGAGGAGGCGTCATAGCCATTCCAAGACCGCTAACCTCCCCAAGGTCATGCCACCTTACCCCGTTGTGTGTGCAGTGCTGCCAAGGTAAGCTCACGGTGGCGAGTTTGCGAACTTAACTGTCAGATTTCGGGGGTGACGACAGCTCTGGTGGCCAATTGTCCGACCTCGTCTGCGTGGACGGGGGTATATTTGGTATGGAAGGCCGGCTTCACTTCACACAGGGATTGTGTACATTTTCAAACAAACTGTTCATGCATTTAACAGTTTCTTGTGCATAAAGCCCTTGGATGAAAGGGTCTTACAGTTATTTTGGTCACAAACGTGATTGCAAGTAGCAGCTCCTGTGTATCCTTTATCGGAGAAGGGAACCCAATAGACGTGCCAACAACCTGTCAGAAATGTGACGGTGTGTGGGGAGGTGTCGCGCGTGTGGTTTGTGTTCGTTAGCATCTCAGCGTGTGTCACTGTGCCGCGGGCCTGTTTCCGCTGTGGGATAACACGGTCGTAAGGAAGTCTGTGTCCCCTCTTTCAGATTTCCTGGATCCCGTACGGGGAACAAAATTGTTAGCATCCTGACCTTGAAAATGCTTGTGCATCAATAACCCCCTTGGCTCCATCAAGCGCGCGTTAGATTCTAGTAGCTTCCTCCTCAGAATAAGGATTGGCTCCCTAATGAAAGCACAGCCCTCTCCACAAGAACAGAGAGGGAGGCCTGCTGATGGGGCACATGGAAACCCCAGGTGCACGCCGCAGCCCCCCCAGCAGCCGACACGGGCTGTTGCATTTCCCGTTTCACAGTCTTGGGTCCAGATAGGGCATTTTGAAGATTAAAACTCCAGGATGAGGGTGTGGCCCGGGACTGTCATGTGTACAGTCCTGCACGTGTGTGTGTGTGTGTGTGTGTGTGTGTGTGTGTGTGTCTTAGTTGCATCGATGTAAACTATTGGAAATACCCACGTGACCCTACAACAGCATCCGACTCCGTCCTCTAAGAGACATACGTCTTGTCGTGCGGGGCTAGCAGTGACATTCTTTTCTTTACGGGCGTGCTGCTACACACGGTCACCAGACGATCGTCACTGAAACACATCCAGAGAGAACCTTGACCTTTTCGTTACGTGGATGAATGCGGAAAACACTTCTGAGTGTTGCTTCTGGCTTCAGGTCAGCGGCCGTACCGACCGGGGTAGTTCATGTGACGATCCCTTGTGTATGCTGGACGCGTCCTCCGTCCCAGAGGGTGTGAATTGCCCTTTCATCTGTCCTGCTCAGCTGATTTGTTTCTGAGAAAGTGCAATTTATGAATGCTTTCTTTTAGAGTTAGCGCTTGGTCTAAGATGTCTTTGCCTACTTTTGTTTGTTTGTCTTGTTTTCTTTTTTTCTAGAAGCTTCACAGTTTTAGACTTTACGTTTAGGTCAAATCTCAGTTAATTGCAGTTTAATGTGTGCATCAACACTGAGGTGTTGCCCGTGGAAATGCCCTCGTGGTGTGGTTGAAATGGGGACGTTTGAGCATCTGGGACTTTCACATAAGAATGACCGGCCTTCCGAAAACAGTCCATCCTGCCCCAGCACAGGACTCCTCATTGATTGACCTTGTGGTCTTGCAATGGCCATGGGATGTGTTAAGCCTTAGGGATGCTCCCCATGAAGTTTGGGGGGAGGGTGGGTGCCGTCTGCACCTGGAGACACGTGTCGCTGGTCCTGTTTGAGGTCGCAGGGCCTCAGAAGCCGAGGGGTGCACCCAGAACCCTTCCTTTTGGCAAAGAAGGCCGTGGCCGGACGTCCCCTGAGAGCCCATCCTCCCGACCACGCCCAGAGTGGTGTGTGTGCTGGAAGCCAGTCTATGGGGACACCGAAGCCCCAGCGGCGCCCCGTCAGCTCGTGCCCAAGCCGGGACAGTCCCCGTGCCTGAGAGCAGACTGACCTCGCGCCCAGGGGCGTCCCCAGTGGGTGTGTCCCCCCGGGGGGCGGGCACATCCTCCGTGACGCAGCCCCTGAGGTAGACAGAAGGAAACGGAGCCCTGCGCAATCTCAGCACCATGGACAAGGCCCAGGGGGCTGGGCGGAGCTCCTTTCCGGAAATGGGGTGGGGGGTGGGGTGGAGCTGGCCGTGGGAGCCCCCGTGCGGGGGGCGGCGGGTGGTGGTGGGGATGAGCGGTGGGAGTCTGAGCCCAGGCGTCCAGGCGAAAGGATCGGATGGTCAGTTCACGGCGTCTGGCTGAAGTAGAGTGTTAGGGGACGATGGCTCGTCTGCCTTCTATTTACATACGTCACTCCGGGACCCAGGAGAGCACGGAAGGTGACTTGGGACTCCTTAGGGCTCAGGTGGTGGCTGCGCTTTCCCGTAGGACTCACAGCTCTTCCTGCAAACAGGGCACGTGGGCACGGCAGTCTTCGCCCCTTTGCTACGCTGCCGGGGTGGAGGCCCACGGGCAGGTCCAGCTGCAGAGAGCAGATGCCCGTCACCGTCTGAGAAGTCACGCAGGGTGAGCCCTGCCCCCGCCTGCTATAAGCTCAGGTGCTTATAGAGGAAAGTGCTAGATCAATTGTTAGAGTCGACGTGGTGTATTCATCACGTGTGCCCAACGGTGTTGCTATGATGAATGGGCCGAAGTGCTGTGCATGGGGACTCAGCACAAATCCCCTTTTAAAACGAGGGGAGGGCCGAAGTGACCGGCGTGTCCCCACTGGAGCTCAGCGGCGCTCCTGTCTGAGACCGGGGCGGTGCAAACCCGGGAGACCTCGGCAAGGTGCTGCTCTGTCCCCAGGGTGCCAGCCTTGGCCGCCCTGCACCGCCCCGTTCTGTCCACGGGAGTTCCACGCCGTCCCCCTCTGTGCGCAGACGTGACCTGCAGGAGCCACGCCAAGCCGTAAACCCTGGCTTGGGGCGGGAGTGCAGGACAAAGGAGCGAGGTCACACCCCCCACGGTGCTGGGCAGCAGACCTGGGAGCGCTGAAGGACGTGGCCTCCCTGGGGACCCGCTCAGCGACACGGAGCCTCCGGAGGGACCGTGTTCGCGGCATGAGAGTGCATGTGGCCGCAGCCACGTGGCCCGCTGGGATGGTTGCCAGCTCCCGGGGATGCGGTGCCAGAACTCGGGGCAGGACCGGGACGGTGGCGCTGGTGGCTGTCACCGTCGGGGGTGGACGCCGTGGGCGGGCTCTCGGAGGCCGAGACGCAGGCGCGTGGGGTCGGCGTCAGGCACGCCTCGTGGGCGGAGGTGACGGAAGGAGCATGTGCGTCCCGCTGTCGGAGGTCACAGCCCCACTGCACGCCGCTTCACGGGCCGCGTACGGGTCGGAGCGTTCTGCACACACGCAGCCATGCCGCTTACAGCCCTGCAAACCCGCCTTTGCCCCGAGGGCTGCTCTGGTCCCCACGGAGAAGTCACGTCGAAGTGACAGGTGGGAGCCTGAGTGGGCACGGAGCTCATGGGGACGAGACGGGAAGGAGAATGTCTTCATTGTCCTCACGCCGGGGGAGTCCACGTGGGGTGTGTGTGTGTACAGCT
>PVJL010011116.1:25895-44753 GCA_004026885.1 Lyroderma lyra
TACCTACCTGTCATGCACCTACCTACCTACCTGTCATGCACCTACCTACCTACCTGTCTGTCATGCACCTACCTACCTACCTGTCTGTCATGCACCTACCTACCTACCTGTCATGCACCTACCTACCTACCTGTCATGCACCTACCTACCTACCTGTCTGTCACGCACCTACCTACCTACCTGTCTGTCATGCACCTATCTACCTACCTGTCTGTCTGTCATGCACCTACCTACTTACCTGTCTGTCTTCCTATCATCTATCTGCATCTGTCATGTCCGTGTATTTATCTATAATCTATCCATCCATCTATGTATCTATCTACCGTCTGTGGATCTTTATCCATCCTCTATCATCTGTCTTTTTATCATCTCTCTGTGGGTTTGTATGTGCTTGTGCTGGTTATGTGCCTGGTTTTAGGTTGTTGTACCTTAAGAACACGTACTTACAATGCACAACTGCAGTCTGAATGATTCTTAATCTGTCTTTTTAAGTCATTTTTCACATAATTCAGAAAACGAAGAAAAGAAAAGCTTACAACCCTCCACACATTAGTTTTTATAAATGATTCATTACTGTTCAAAGTCTGGAGCTCATTACTGGGGAAAACTGGGTAAGCAACATGTAAAGGGAAAGAAAAGCCTCGTTAAAACCTGTTTTCCCACCCAATTAGAGAGGCAGCCATTAAGGAGGAGATCGGAATTCAGTGGAGAAGTCTAAATGAGAAGCTAGGAGGCTGCTCCGTGACCTTCACATTGGGAGAGACGTTATCGTAAATGATCGGGTGTCTTCGTGTGCATGTAAACACAGACACACACACACACATATGCACACACTCCCCCAACACCACACACACACACACATGCACACACACACAGACACCACACACACACACACACATGCACACACACACAAACACACAGACATCACACACACACACATGCACACACCACATGCATGCACACACACAGCACGCACACATGCACACACACACGCACACACACGTACACACACATGCACACACGCACTGCACACACACACACACACACACACACACACTCACACACACGCACCCTGAGTCTGTCCATGGTAGGAAACACCTGCAGAGCAAAGCCTGCAGAGCAAAGTGCAGGAAAAGAGGATGAAGGTCCCCAGGGCAGAGAGAGGCCCCCGCGTGTTTCGCCAGGGATTTCCCCGGGTGGGAAGCAGAGCTGGCCTCTGCCCGTGGGTTCTGGGAAGGGGCGCGGAGCCCGTGCAGCGTCGTGCCTGCTGCGGCTGTCCCCGCCTGCCTGGGCCCTGGCGTCACGAGATGGGCAACAGTGAGATGTGGAGGTGCCAGTGGGGCTGGCCACGCCCGACAAGCGAGCAGTGCGACCTGGAGTGGGGGCTCAGGGTCTCTTTCTGAGTTGGCGCAGACCAACATTGTGGTCCCTGGGTCCTTGTCCTGTCGTGGGAGCCCTGCATGAGCTCTGTGCTCCGGTCTCGGGGTGCGGGGGCTGTCCTTGCTGGTGGGAGTGTGCGCCTGCTGTCACACGTCAGTGCAGTTAAGAAGCGGCACATGTAGAAGGAGCCCTGTGGTGTCCCCGTCTGCCTGAAAGCAGGCCTTACCCTTCCGTCCGGGAGGTCGACCCCTACCCGGCAGGGGGCATCCCACGTCACTGCAGACAGGGGGCAGCACTGAGGTGGTTGTGGTGAAGGGACACACCTGCCCTGCGATTCCCTCACACGTTCACCTGCCTACAACTGACCACCCCGGAAGCCTGTGCCCCTTCCTCCTGTCTCATCACGTGTCTACAGCGTACTGCCTGTGTTCAAACACCACCTCAGCTCCGAGTCACACTGCCTCATTACGGTCCAGGTCTCCATGCCTATCAATAAGTCTTTTCTGCTGTTCAGCTGAGTGTTATCAGTTTAATTTGCAGGCCGCCGTCACAGAGCCTAAGAGGGCGGAGGAAACGTTTTTCCCTCTTCTCCATATCCAGGATGTCTCCTGAGTGCTTTCGCTTGAACTAGAAGCACAGACCACAGTGGCTGGCGAGGTCATGCTGTTTATTACTGTGTACCCTGAACCCCAACCTGGAACCCCGAGGAACCTCTCTTGCAGCCACCCAGGAGGAGACCGTTGCTTGGGACCAAAGCAAGCTGCCCGGGTTTCCCTGCTTCTGATCCAACACTTAAGGCTTGGACCGGCCTGCTGGACGGGAAACAAAGACCTTCTCTGATGGAGGCCAGGACCGGCCCCACTGCCCAGGAGGGTCCAGCGAAGTGATTCTCTGCCTGGGGCTGGGCAGACAGCTTGGGGAGGAGGTGGGGTGCAGGTGGGGGCCAGTCACATTTTACTGACACCACCAGGCCCATTCTGCTGCTCGTGTCTGGGATTCATGGCTTCTCCAGCGCTCGCCTTGTGAGCGCTCTGACGCCGGAAAAGCCTTCCTTAGTGAGTGAAGCCGCTCGGACCTCCCCGGTCCGGAAAGGAAGACGAAAGATAAACCCGCCTCCGACAGGGGCAGCATGCCGGGAGCTTCGGGTTGGGGATCCAGGACACCGAGCCAGGCGCACGAAATGCCCCCTCAGCGCAGCCAGACCCACCTCCCCTCTGCCCTGGGGAAAACCCGGGCTCTCAGACGGCCGCGCACCTTCTTGAATTTTGACCCAGGTCACCTGCCCGCCCTCCAGGTCCCCCCCAGCGTGTGGCATGTGCAGCAGGTTCTGCAGCCTGACGCAGGCCTGAGGACGGGGCTTGGAGCCCAGGGCCAGCCTTTCGGGAGCTGCGGCTCAAGGACTCGTGTTTAACAGGCTCTTTATTAGTGTTTTTCCCTAAATCAAGGCCGTGTGGACGCGCAGTGAAGACTCAGATGAGCAGTTAACAGTGCCTGTGTGTCAGGGTCACCGTCAGCCCCGACGCAGGCCCGGGGTCACCATCAGCCCCCGGGGTCACCGTCAGCCCTGGCGCAGGCCCCTGGGGACTGCTCAGCAGCAGCACTTCTCTGCTGCCTCCTGGGACTTGGTCTCCGTCCCACCTCTCACCCCCCTGCGGCGTGTGTGCAGGGACCCCCAGCCCTTCCTACCAATACTGCAGAGAAGCCCTGCTCCACGCTGGGGTCCCGGCTGTGCCCCGGGGCCCCGGCCCCGCTGCCTGTGGAAGGCCTGAACGCCAATGCCAGGCAGGTTTGTGTTGTAGGCTGTTTTGTTTATTATTTTTAAACATGGGCTCACGTGCTTCCCTGTGTCAGGGAGGGCAGGCTCATCCTCTGACAGAATGCCCAGGCAGACAGGCGTTCAGAGACACGGGCACGTGTGCGGGGGCTTCGCCTGCTGCTCCACACAGCGGGGAAGGGACCGATGCGAATTGTCCCAAGGTGCGGATCAGCGGTGAAGTCAGCCCCGGCGGCGGCGTAGGAGACGACCCCAAGCCCGTGTGTGGACGACAGGCCTGCACCCAGTGTGCTTACAGGGGCTGCCACGCTCCGCGGACTGACTCCGCGTCGGCTCCCTAATACTGCAAGTGGGGCATCTTGGGCTGCAGAGGCGGACGGGCTAAAAACTACACTTCCCAGACTCCCTTGCAGCTCGGTTCAGGGATGCGACCTAGGTCCACCTAAAAACTACACTTCCCAGCCGCCCATGCAGCTCGGTTCAGGGATGCGACCTAGGTCCACCTAAAAACTACACTTCCCAGATGCCCATGCAGCTCGGTTCAGGGATGCAACCTAGGTCCACCTATAAACTACACTTCCCAGACTCCCTTGCAGCTCGGTCTACCAATCAAACGCAGTCTCTTAGGTCTCTCGCTAGGAAGGAGGGCAGGTCGGGGGCCCGGTGCACGCAGGGCACTGCTCGGCCGGGGCGGTGGGTGAGGGGGGAACAGTGCGTGACCGTCACGTCAGGACACATTTAAACTTCGAAAGCACCGCTGGGATTGGCTCATGCGCTAGTGAAATTCGCGTCGCCGGGCCGGGTGGGCCAGGCACGGACGACAAGGGACATTTCTGATCTTCTCTGGGGTCCCATCCTCCGGGTCCCTGAGTCAGAGCAGGTGCGGAGACACAGGCCGTTCGTAAGGTCTGAGGTTTAAGTTTCCGTGTCCGAGTACGTGTCATTGTCAGAGCACGGGGGGCTGCAGCGTGAGGGACACAGGCGGCCGGCCCGAGACTCGTAGGCACCTGCGTGTCCACGCCACCCCAGGGAGGGACACAGGTGGCTGGTGCCGAGTCTCGTGGGCACCTGCGTGTCCACTCCACCCCAGGGAGGGGCAGAGGCGGCTGCGGCTGAGTCTCGTGGGCACCTGCGTGTCCTGTCCACCCCAGGGAGGGACACAGGTGGCCGGCGCTGAGTCTCGTGGGCACCTGTGTGTCCACTCCACCTCAGGGAGGGGCAGAGGCGGCTGCGGCTGAGTCTCGTGGGCACCTGCGTGTCCACTCCACCCCAGGGAGGGGCAGAGGCGGCTGCGGCTGAGTCTCGTGGGCACCTGCGTGTCCTGTCCACCCCAGGGAGGGACACAGGTAGCCGGCGCTGAGTCTCGTGGGCACCTGCGTGTCCACTCCACCCCAGGGAGGGGCAGAGGTGGCCGGCCGGAGTCTCGTGGGCACCTGCGTGTCCACTCCACCTCAGGGAGGGACAGAGGCAGCCGGCGCCAAGTCTCGTGGGCACCTGCGTGTCCACTCCACCCCAGGGAGGGGCAGAGGCGGCTGCGGCTGAGTCTCGTGGGCACCTGCGTGTCCACTCCACCCCAGGGAGGGACAGAGGCAGCCGGCGCCAAGTCTCGTGGGCACCTGCGTGTCCATTCAACCCCAGGGAGGAGCAGAGGCGGCCGGCCTGAGTCTCATGGGCACCTGCGTATCCTGTCCACCCCGTGAGAGGAGGGGAGGCCCTGTGTCTGCATTCAGACGCCGGAGGGGCGTGCCCCAGAGCGGGGCCACGTGCCATGTCCTCCGGGGCTGGTGAGCAGCCTGTGCGTGCCCCACGGCCGCTGCGGGGACTGCAGGTGCGATGCCTGAGGGACATGTCCTCTGCTGGCTGGGCTGTGCGCAGACACACTCACCTCCTCCTGACCTGTGCGGCTCGGTCCCCTGGCTCTGACGGGGGAACTGAACAGGCAGCAATTACCCGTTGCCCACAGGTTCTGATGGACACGTCACACGGGGCTCCGCAGTGACCGCCCTCGCAGCAGACATTACGACGTGGGTCCCCATATGGCGCCCCCTGGGGCAGATGCCACTGGGCATCACCCGTCCACCTGCACTGAGCTCATGCTCAGTGCCTCATGTCCCCCGGGGTCTGGGGGCTTCTGGGGGGGTCCCTGCAGGCTGACCCAGGTGACACGTGGCGTGCAGTGCCGTGGTGACGTCGGACAGGCGTGCCCCTCGAACTCGCCCATCATCTTACTGTTGGGTGTACCTTGTCCAGAGAGAAGTTTTGAAGCTTGGACGGTGGAGCTGCGTGAGCGCACTGACCGTGTGAGCGCACTGACCGTGTGAGCGCACTGACCGTGACCGTGTGAGCGCACTGACCGTGTGAGCACACTGACCGTGACCGTGTGAGCGCACTGACCGTGTGAGCGCACTGACCGTGACCGTGTGAGCGCACTGACCGTGTGAGCGCACTGACCGTGTGAGCGCACTGACCGTGTGAGCGCACTGACCGTGGTCCTTGGCTTTGCATACTGTGGAGGGCTGCGGGGAGTCTCCCCCTCCCTCCACCGGGCACTGGGCCCGTCACCCCAGCTCGGCATGGGCGTCTCCTGGCGTGGACGCTGCGGGGCGACCTCTCAGTCCACAGCAGGGACATCGGTCGGGGCCACGGGAGCTCGCACCCGCACTGCTTCCTGGGCGAGCTCACGTGCTCACGGGGCTGGCGCCCTGGCTGGGAGGCGGCTGGCTCTCCCAGGGGCCCATCGGAGCGGGACGGGGAGCGCAGCCCCGTGCGGGCAGGAGCGGGGCTCAGCCTGAGGAGCCGTCCCGGGTGCGGTGGGGGGCGGCCACCTCCCGGTTCCTCCGAGGAGGCGATGCCCAGGCGTCCCGCTCCCAGACATACTGCACCCCCCGCCCCGCCCACAGCCCCGCGGAGCCCCGCAGCCCCCCTGCCCCGCGAGGTCCACACACACCCAGTGACTGTGACAACTCATTGCCCCGTCCACTTAACCTGAAAGGGTCACGTGCCTCTTTCTGTTGGTGTCCCGTAGGGTGAGGACGGGGGGGACGCAGGGCCCCAAGTCCTGTCCCCATGGATCAGCACACGTGTCCCGTAGGGTGAGGACGGGGGGACACAGGGCCCCGAGTCCCGTCCCCATGGATCAGCACGAGTCCTGTAAGGTGAGGATGGGGGGACACACGGCCCCGAGTCATGTCACCACAGATCGGAGCACAGTGGGTCCCAGCACGTGAGAATGGTCACCAGTCAGGCGGGCCCCAGAGCATCAGTGTTGGGTTTGTGTTGCCATTTCTCACCGTGTCCGTGGTCACCCTGGGGACCCGCCCACTGCCCTAGCTGTCCAGCAGTCCCAGCAGGAGCGTTCTCCTTAGAATAGCAAGGACACTGCGGTCACTCAGGCTGTGCCCAGGGGCTTGCACAGTGGTCCCAGGACTGGGCACAAGGACTGGGGACAGCATCTGTTGTCCCGTGGGGGTCAGGCGGTGACGGCGGTGGCTGGCGTGGGGCCCGGGCTCCGTACACGTGGGCCAGTGTGGGTGCAGCCCGTGTCGTGTCTGCCTGTCCCGAAGTCCTGTGTCCCCAGTGGGCTCGGGGCTGTGGGCGTCTGCGGTGAAGGTCCAGCGTGCCCTCCGTGAGGGGGCAGTCTACTCCCGTCCTGTCTCGTGGTTCGCTTCGGTCCCTCCAGGTCAGCACCTCATTGTCTGCCCTGTCCCCCGTGTGACCCTGGGGAGTCTGCTCAAGGGTGTCCCCTGCACCGCACGGTACATGCTCGGCGATTCTACACCAAACGGACCCGTGTCTGCCGAATGCCCTCACGGTGTAGCCTCAGGCTTTAGTCCTGGGCACGTCGGGACACAAGGCACGGGCACCTGCTGGCATTTCGAGTGGCTTCAGCAGCCGTAGCCCGGCAAGCCCTCGGGCCACTAGTGAGCGCCCCGCACGCCCTGAGAGCGGTGCAGCACGAGGTGCAGGCTCCAACGGAACACCCGTGTCCGCGCGGCACGCACGGCGCCTTCGTTGGCGGGTCTAAGTCCCAGGCAGGAACCGGGTGGAACGTCAAACCCACGAGATGAGGCCACCGTGGCTGAACCCCAACGGGGCCCTGTTTCGTGGGGCCCCTGACCCGTCCTGTCTGGGTTCTTCCCTTTCCCCAGGGAGGTCTCTCGTGCAGAGATTCCCGAGAGACCCTGTTCTGTGTTTAGACGTGACGCTGATTGGCCGAGGACGTCCTTCTCCCCGGGATCAGGTCTGAGGTGCAGAATTTCACATCTCCTGGCTCTGCCTGCCCGTATCTGCTGCAGGTCCGTTTTCGGGGGGGCGTCAGGAGGACGAGGTGAGCTGCAGTGTGAACACCAGCACCGTGGAGTGCGTCAACTGCGGGGGCGGTGTGCACAGCACCTCCATGCAGCGTGACTGTGTGCATGTGTGGGGTGTGTGCACGTGTGTGAGCGTGCATGTGTGTGTGCGTGCGTGTGCATGTGTGTGCGTGGTGTGTGTGCACGTGTGAGCATGCATGCGTGCACACGTGTGTGGTGTCTATGTGTGCGCGTGTGTGCATCTGCATGTGTGTGTGCACGTGTGTGAGTACATGTGTGTGCATGTGTGTGTGGTCTGTGCATGTGCGCATGTGTGCATCAGTGTTTGCTTAGTACCTGGCTTGCACGGCTGGAGGTGGCCGTGACCATCTGTGACACTCAGACAGCTGTCCGGGGAGGGGATGCAGCTGGGGGAGAGGAGGAGGTGGTGGTGCAGGAGGAAGCGCGGTTGTGCATTGGAGCAGGCTCTGCAGACGCACCGAGCCAATCACAGATCAGAACGGAGACAGGGACTGTAAGGGGTTCGCCCCCGTGGTTGTGCAGGTGCAGGGGGTGCCCTGGTCTTCTACATGGAGGGTGGAGACCCAGCAACACCCATGCTGTGCCTTCAGCCAGGAGAGTACCCCGCTTCTGCTCCCCCCTTCTGCTGCTTCCCCCAGTCCACAGACCCTGATGTTAGTGTCATCCAGAGACTCCGACAAATGCTTGACCCACAACCTCTCCACGTCCCAGGGCGTAGTCCCTGGGGCCCGTCAGATTAACCCCCCGGCTGGGGAGGGGTCCCGAGACCCCCTTGCTTTCTTTACACGGAGGAGCTTGGTTTTCCCCGTGGCTCTGCTCCGACCTCACTAATCCCAAGAGCTTGGACGTCACCCTCACACATTAGCAGGTGGGGCGAGCGTGTGCTCTGTCGTGCTGCCCTCACCCCCAGGGCTCCCCGGGGGCCCCTTCCCGACTCCCTGGAGCACAGTGCCTTTGCTTCCACCTTGCTAACGTCACGGGACCCTTCCGGAACTGCCGCTCCCTGGCCACACTTTGCAAAGTGTTGTGGCTCCTGAGAGCGATGTTTGCATGAAATACGGACGAGACCTTCCACTCGGCGCCGGGGACCTGTTTTGGGGGTGGCTGCTCACCGCGGGTGGCGGGGGCCGTCATTTCTCCACGTGCACTGGAAGGTTCAAGAGCACGCTCCGAGAGGCAATTCAGCGGTCCACGTTGCAGGGTGGCGTCAGTGCCTCGGTACGATTTCCTGGGAACTAGTCATCGACCCGAATTGTTAAGAGGGGGCTCGGCACTGGCTCGAGAGCATGCATTTCCATTGGGAAAGCCTAAAACACAAAAAACACAAGACAGTCGTTGCAGTCTGAGGTGCCAGGTGACAACAGACAGGACCAAAGTCCTGATACATGTGTGCCATTGATGGACCTTAACACCACGTGACCGAGAAGAAAGCAGACAGAAAAGATCACGTGTTGTGTGGCTCTGTTTACAGGAAGCACCCCGAGGATGCAAACCCACAGAGAGAGGTTCGTGGGGTCCTGGAGTGGCTGCTAAGGGGCAGGGGTTTCCTTTTGCGGGGGATGAAAATATTCTGAAAGTAGACAGTGGTGATGGAATGTTCTACAAGGTCAGACAGTTAACTTCATGAACTCCTCCTAGAAAAAGTGCCGCAGCCCTCACGGCTGAGTATCACTGCGGTCCCCTTCGAAGGACTCCCCTCGGGAAGCCGTGCACCGACGCCAGCGCCCAGTGCACCCTTTGGAGCAGTTG
Organism: Lyroderma lyra; assembly: GCA_004026885.1. Lineage (NCBI taxonomy): Eukaryota > Metazoa > Chordata > Mammalia > Chiroptera > Megadermatidae > Lyroderma > Lyroderma lyra. The sequence goes on from PVJL010011116.1 coordinate 35,130, forward strand.
TGGAACTCGATTTCTGGAGTGGCCACCAGAGCTGTCGTCGTCCCCACATCCGACCATTAGGTTTGCGACCGTGACACCACGTGCTTACCTGGGCAGCGCTGTACGCACAACATGGCAGGCTGTCATGACCTGGGCACCGTGCGCAGCAGGGCTGACTGATACACTCGGTTTCCTCGTGTGAAGTGGGCGTTACGACCCCTCTTCCACAGGGATCTCGTGAGGAACAAATGTGCACAGAGAGGTCTGTGACGATCTGGGACGCAGAGTACCCAAGGGGTGACCAAGAATTTTATGAGGGTCCTGTATCCCAGCTGGGATCTCTGTGTTGGTTAGAGGTGAGATTCTCGTGCAAACACAACGGGTCTCTAACAAGACGAGAAGTTCCACCTGCTCCGCCGTGCTGCACGTGAATGAGCTGTGACGGTAGCTCATTTAGGGAGCAGAGTTTGCTTTTAGGCAGAACGTTCCTTTTGGAGTGGGTGGGGGAGTGGCAGGGCATAGCTCTACGATCGTGCCTGATTCAGATCTTTCCAGAAGAATTCCTTGGCCTTAAAAACCAGACTTGCATCATCAGATGTGAATTCTCACCAGCCTGCCGTCGGGAGAGGGAAGGACCCTCAGTGACACGTCCAGGATTTCTGCAGACGTCCAGCTTTTACAAGAATGTACGTCCTGCTGAAATGACGCCTCTGCCACCGTTAATTTTACCGTTTCGCCAAGACACTTTGCAGTGAGCTGCTTGGAATTCCAGTGGGTGCAGGGTGTCGTGACAGGGGCCACCGAGCCTGGTGGAGAGCCCTTTATGGTTTCAGGTCCCCACGGCTGAGCTGTAGATGGATGGATGGCGACCCTGAACCAGGACAGGATAAAGTTACCATCATTGGGCGAAACCAGACGTCCTGCGCCCCTGGCAGGGTGGGGCGCGGGGACACGGGCGGGCACGTGCTCAGCAGGACCCCGTCCCCGCCAGCCTTCCGGGTGCCCCTTCGTGCCACCCCTGTGGGGCCGCGTCGTCTCAGGGAGGCCCCGTTGTCGCTCCGTGAGGCGGTCTGTGCTACACTTGGAAAGCTTCAGTTTGTCCTCCGGGACCCCAGGGAGGGTCTGGACAGGACAGGGACCAGGGCCTGGGCTGAGGGGACACGGCACGCGCCCACACAGAGCCGGGAGGTGTCACCAGGGCCCGAGGGAGGGAGCATCGGTTTGCAGATTAAAGCCTGCAGTTAGGGACAGCGAGGGCTCCGGTCTGGGGACTGTCGTCCCGAAGGAAGGAAGGGCATCACCCCTCACCAAGCGCAGCGCACTGCGAGGGCGTCCAGGCGCTGCAGGGGCACCCGGCGGCGTCGGGTGCGGCTCCCTCTGCCCGCAGCCCGTGGTCTGCACCGCAGTGAGTGTGCGCGTCTACGTGCTTGTCTGCGGTCCGCACTGCAGGGAGCATGCGCATTCTGCCCCGCGCGTTTGCGCTCCGCACCACAGTGAGCATGCGCGTCCCATCATGCTGCCTGAGGTTTGCACTGCAGTGAGCGTGCGCGTCGTACGTGCACGTCTCCGGTCCGCGCCGCAGTGAGCATGCGCATTCTGCCCTGCGCGTCTGAGCTCCGCGCCACAGTGAGCATGCGCATCCCAACATGCCGTCTAAGGTCCGCGCCGCAGTGAGCCTGCGCGTTCTGCCCCGCGCGTCTGCGCTCCGCGCCACAGTGAGCATGCGCATCCCAACATGCCGTCTAAGGTCCGCGCCACAGTGAGCCTGCGCGTTCTGCCCCGCGCGTCTGCGCTCCGCGCCACAGTGAGCATGCGCATCCCAACATGCTGTCTAAGGTCCGCGCCACAGTGAGCCTGCGCGTTCTGCCGCGCGCGTCTGAGCTCCGCGCCACAGTGAGCGTGCGCATTCTGCCCCGCGCGTCAGAGCTCCGCGCCACAGTGAGCATGCGCATCCCAACATGCCGTCTAAGGTCCGCGCCGCAGTGAGCCTGCGCGTTCTGCCCCGCGCGTCTGAGGTCCACACCGCAGGGAGCGTGCGCATCGTATGTGTGTGTGTGTGTGTGTAGGTTCTCTGCGCCACAGTGAGCGTGCGCATCGTACATGGACGTCACAGGTGCGCGCCCCAGTGAGCGTGCGCGTCGTACATGGACGTCACGGGTCCGCGCTGCGTTGAGCGTGTGCAGTGAGCGTGCGCGTCCTACATGCGCGTCTGAGCCCCGCCACAATGAATGTGCGCGTTCTGCTACGCGCACGTGAACACTCACCCGGCTTCCCACAGCTCGGTAGCCTCCGCCTGTCTGTCTGGGACCTCCGTCAGCGCCCCGCTCTGTCCGCTGTCCTCCCCGCCCCCCTCCCACTCTCGAGCCCCACCCCACGACTGTGACAGGCAAAGGCCCCTGTTAGACGTGTTTGGGGGAAACGGAGACTCCCCGTGTAAGGTCACCTCCAGGGACAGACCCGAGTCCCCACGCCCCACCTGCCTGGGCTCATGCGCCCCGCCCCCAGGGCACCCCCAGACCCCACCTGCCCTGGGCTCATGCCCCCTGCCCCCAGGGCAACCCCACGCCCCACCTGCCCTGGGCTCATGCGCCCCACCTCCACGCTGTGCCCATGCTGGGCCCTCCGCCTGGCGCTCCGGACCCTCCCACGCACCCATCTGCTCACTCTGCTGGGCCTTTAGGACGTACAGAGCTCACGTGTCACCCTGGGGGGGACGTGGGGGGCCGTTCCACCCAGCGCTGACACAGTGCCCCTTGTCTGTTCCCACAGGGTCGCGTGTGGAATCGTTCTGTGTCTATGGGGAAAGTAAGGTGTCTGCGGCAGGGGTGACAGTAGGCAATCCAGGATGGCCTCTCTGCCGGACCCTGTGGCCACCTCGTATCACCTGGCCCATGCAGTGAGGCGGCTCCCTGACCTTCCAGATTGTTCCAGGTTATCTGGGCGGCCCCCGTGCAATCATGGTGGTCCCCATCCATGGGGGTGGCCAAGCAGAAGGGGCAGGTAGAGCGTGGCAGGGGGAACGCCCTCTGGGTCCGGACATGCTGGGTGACTCCTGGCTCCAGGCTTGAGGTGCTCCATGGCCCCCTGGGGGTGCGGAGCCACGCAGGGCTCCCCATGGGCCATTTGTGGCCATGCACTGCTGCACAGCGGGGATCTGGAAGAGCCACGTGTGCTGTTGGAGGAGTCCTCGCCGGTGGTCTGCACAGAGGAGTGCACGGTGTGCACGGAGCGGGATGGTCAGTGAGGGACACGTGGTCTGCGGGGACTAGGGAGCCGACGTCCCGGAACTCCGTGGTCTGCGGGGACTCTACCGAAGGCGATGCTCTTTGCCTGGGATTTCTGTAGGGCGAGGACTTGGGGCGCAGCTGCCCAGGGCGATGTACTTCGGGGTCCCTCACGGGGTTTTAATTCGCCTGACACGTGGATAAAGGCTGAGCACTTTGTGACGTACCAGCCTTACAAACCCGTGAGCAACACGCAGTGACGTCATCTACGTGGCTTAGACGAGCACCAGGGACTGCGAAAGGCCCACGTGTGCTCTTCCTTTCCGGTGTCATTAATGCCCAGACCTTCATGGGTGCATTTTCACAATAAACGTGATATGATCTGAATAGATGCAATTCGATCGTTTATAGAGTGTCGAGGTGACGCTCACAAGTGCAAACTGTCCCCAGTAAACTCACAAGAGATAAGTTACGTGAAAACAACAAAAACAAATTTCACGGTTTTCAACAAGATTGAATAAATGACTGAGGTTGATACTGAGGCATTTCACAGGAATATATGCATATTTATCCACACACACACATATATATACGTGCGTACATACTGGCATGGAAATTTTCACAATGTTTCTGTGTACGTTTGCAAAGGGTTCATTTGCCAAAACTGAAAATTAAACTGGCAGGAAAACTCATTGATCCTTCCAAATTCATTTTCGCAGTAGAGGGGCATGAGCATTTGAGAGATGTTGTGAGCTATTCCCGAGGAAACAAATGTCCCATCACGCCGCTTTCAAACTTCTGCCTTGAACCAGTGTGCAAACTGCAGGTTGATGCATACATGGCACACACACCACACACACCCTGCACGACACAACGCACACTCTGCATGACAACACACACTAAAGATGCAGTGCGCACACACCACACACACACCCTGCATGACACAATGCACACTCTGCATGACAACACACACTAACCACACAGTGCATACACACATACACCCTGTATGACACAACACACACTAACCACACAGTGCATACACACATACACCCTGTATGACACAACACACACTAACCACACAGTGCATACACACATACACCCTGTATGACACAACACACACTAAAGATGCAGTGCACACACACAAACACAACCCACACACACATACCCTGCATGACACAGCACACATTGAAGATGCAGTGCACACACACGCACAACACACACACCCCCATGACACAATGCATGTTAAAGATGCAGTGCACACACACACATCCCTGCATGACACAATGCTTGCTAAAGACGCAGTGCACACACACAAATACCCACACACATACCCTGCATGACACAACAGACACTAAAGATGCAGTGCACACACATGCACACACACACAACACACACTAAAGATGAAGTGCACACACATGCACACACACACACACACACCCTGCATGATACAACACACACTAAAGATGCAGTGCACACACACGCACAACACACACCCATGACACAATGCTTGCTAAAGACACAGTGCACACACACATGTACACATGCCTCGCATGACACAACGCACACTAAAGCCACAATGCGCACGCACGCACACGCGTGCACACACACACTCCCCGTACCGAGACTGCCACTTGCAAGGCTTTTCTGAATTCGCTAATCAGCATTTTCTCAGTCCCCTGCGATGAGGAGGGGGTACAGACCGGGCCTGCATGCTGACGTGCGGTTCGGCTGCACGCGTGTGAGAGCTGTCTAAACAATCCCGGCTCCTGTCAACGGAATCCGCCCTCGATAAACATCATGTACGTGAACTTACAAAATCACCTTCTGTGCGTAAGCGCTGCGTCTCTTTTCTCAGACTGGGATTCCAGTACGTTCTCATGAGCTGCTACCTGGTCTCAGCCCTCAGAACGCACTAGAAATGACTCGCGAACCCCAGTGGCTGCACTCACACCGAGTCAGAGCACGGTCCCAGGTCAGGGACTGGTTCTGGTCAAGGATCCAGTGGGAGGGGCGGGGATCCCGGGGGCGCTGTCAGCGCATCGCCGGTTTGCGACAACGGCGTCATTCCCTCGAGCTTGGCTCCTCCGCTCCGTGCACTGCCCCCGACCCCCAGTGCCCGGGGCTCAGAGCTGGTCCCCGGGCGAGCTGCCTGCCCCCCGGCCCCGGTCCCGGCCCCTGAGCTGCCCCAGGCTGGGGTGCAGTCTGCTACAGGCACAATCGTCGTGGCCTCTCCCAGGTGACATCAGTGACTCAGCGTCCGGAAATGCTGTCCTGTTAGCAACGCGGTGCTTCCGGTGCCCGACAGCAAGCCCACCCGGTGCTCTGCAGGCCACCGTCCTCCGCGTGCAGCCGCCGTGTCCCAGCATCCGCAGCACCGCGGGACACAGTGATGTCACAGCGTCCCCCGACGGCTCGGCCGCGCCCGGGGTGGCTCGGGGACAGCCTGCTTCGTGGAACGGCTGTGAGGATGGCAGCGAGGTGACGCGTGCACACCGTGGCATCGTCAGCGTCACCTGCAGCGCGATCCTGATCCTGTGCTGGGGACTCTGGGAAGTCGGAGCCCCGTCCCGGAGGCAGCTTTGTGCTGTCTGCGTGCGTCGTCCCGGAAACGTCGGCGTGGGCAGCGGGTGTTGGCGCGGCGTGCTGCCACACACGGGCTCCTAGCACACAGCTTGGTCACGCGTGTGCGTCCCAGCGTCGGCGTGTACGGGGCGCGTGGGGGGCCCTCAGGCGCACACTGTCCTGCAACACAGCCATGCGTCACCGAAGGGCGTTCTCCATGCACTTCCATAACGTGTGCATGGAGACGACGGTGCTGTCACACCACGGGGACACACATGTACATCCACGTGACGTACAAATGTCCCGTCCCAGGACAGGACGACACACTGCCGTGTGCAGCAACGCGGACGGGCTGTCACACGCACTGCAACGAGCCAGGCGGAGGAGCACAAGACCCGTACGCCCCGTCCCTCGTGGGCCGTGACCCTGCAAACACACCGACGCCGACCACAGCACGGCGCTGCCGGCGGGCTGGGGCAGGGGACAGGGGACATGGGGACGGGGAGCGGGGTGCACGGGGCTGGGCAGGGCGCCGACTCCGGGCGGGAGCACACAGCGCCACGCGGCCACGAGGGCGGTAGGGTTGTCAACGCGAAACCTGGACAATTGTCCCAACCAACGTCACCCCCGAATGTAATTTAAAAGGGAAACTAAGTCAGGCACACACACCGTGGGGTCACCGTGGTAGGTGGCCTGGCGTCCCTGCGGTGTCGTGTGCGGCTCTGCGACGGCGCCGTGAGCGACGTTTCTGGCTCTGTGGGCAGCACCGCGGACCCAGCTGGTGGCCCGTACACGGACGCCCCCGTCTGGAGCGGCTGCTTCCAGCAAGTGGCCTCTCCCTGCCCGTGGCAGAACCGGCAATCGGGCTGGCGGGCACCCAGGCATCGCAGTGACCGGCGCGGGGCCACCTGCACAGAAAGCCCCTTTTGCAAAGGCTGTTGCTGCATCCCAGGAGCCTCTAAGGGATATAAAATGCATAAAATTCGGTGTTTATTCCTGCTGAAGCGCCTGCCGCCGGGTACTTCGTGGGGCACACACAGGGGAGGGGGCAGTGCTTCTGGGTGCCGGTGCTGCCCCAAGGAGCTCCTGGGCTTTGTGTTGGAGAACAGAGACGTTGCATGCACAAGGACGAGGCCGTGTCATTTCGGGCCACACAGGTCGGGCGCTCTGCGGTCTCTGTACCTTGTGGGCTGGGTCACCTCAGGCGATTTATTTCACCTGTGTAATGCTCCCCTGGACCCCCCAAAATGGAGGCAGCGATGCAACCTCAGTGGCCGACACTGCACGCCGTCATCGCCCCTTGTCTGTGGGGGGCACGTTCCAAGGTGCCCCGGGGACGCCTGAGGCAGCACCAGCCCCCACGATGCCATGGAGCTCCTGTACCCACACGTGTACGATGCTGGGCTCTCTCTGTACAGACGCGTCCCCTGCCTGCGCGCTACGTGGGGGAAGCCCCTGCGGTATGTGTGCACGTGTCCTCCGTCAGCACCCAACGTGAGGTGGGCACTGGTGAGGCGGTGGGACCGATTAAACTCAAGGCACGTTTCCGACGCTTCGTCCTGAGAATCCCTTTCACTCCTGTGCTGTTGGCGGCTTTTATTACAGAAAACTGTTACTTAACACGTAGCCCAAAACAAAGACCTCTGCAAACTCCATTCCCTCCACATTAGCCCAAAAACAATGCTGGCGCTCCGAACACGTGAAGTGGCTGTGACCACAGGGCCACCTGCCATCAGAAGACATTGCTATTAGGACACCGAGCGCTAATCCTGGAGAATGAGAACGCAGCCAGGCAGCCGCTAAATCCCACCGTAAAATACGATCATCATTATGCAGCCTTCTTTCCCCCGGAAAATGAAGACGTGGAGACATCAGACTGTCCCTGAGCCATCTTCTGTGGCAGGGACAGGATTCTTCACGGCGCTGCTACATGGACGCGTCACTTTAGAAATCCCAGGTTCACCTCCCAAACACCTCGTCCTCTGATTCGCGGGGAGCGAATCAAAGTCGTCAAAGGGCTTCCTCCGTACCTCAGTTTCCCCCACAGGATGGTAGAGTGGACGTGTGAGGGCTTGCGGCAGGATCAGAGACGTCCCCAGAAAACCGCGAGAGGTCTGCCTCCTGCCCGCGCTCAGCAAAGACCCTGATGGAGCTGCACGGCCCGGACCACAGAGCTGCACGGCCTGGAGCACGCAGCAGAGCGGCCCGAAGCACGGAGCAGCGCGGCCCGGAGCATGGAGCTGCACGGCTCGGAGCACAGAGCTGCACGGCCTGGACCACCCGGAGCACGGAGCTGCACGGCCCGGAGCACGGAGCAGTGTGGCCCGGAGCACAGAGCTGCACGGCCTGGACCACCCGGAGCACGGAGCTGCACGGCCCGGAGCACGGAGCAGTGTGGCCCGGAGCACAGAGCTGCACGGCCTGGACCACCCGGAGCACGGAGCTGCACGGCCCCGAGCACAGAGCCCGGGCGTGCTGTCGGGGAAAGGCGTGCTTACGGTTCGGAGCCTCGTGTGTGCCCGAGTCCTGCGTGCGGCACCGATCTTCGTATCTTTAACTGAAAATCAGAAAGAAACTAAGCTACCAGGTTCCAGGGGCCCTTAAAGCACTCCATGAAACGATCACGATGCCCGGGGCAGAGGAATCGCGAGTGGGGGCCGTTTTCCTGAGGTGACCCCGCTTCTAGAACCTGCCCGAATCAGACCACGATGCACGTGCTCTTTAGGGCACAGACGTCCTGTTTCCGGCCCGTTCTGCGCACGCATTTCTGGACACGCGCTGAATATTCACGAACCCTCATGGAGGGAATAAGGAAAGCATCGCCTCGGTGCCTTCCGGAACGCGGAGCCGACCAAGCAGCCGAATGGCCATCGTCCGTCCCTCTCAGCCGTGTCCTCGGCAGGAACGACGGCACACGGGCGAGGGGCGTCCCGGAGATTTTCTGGGCTGCGCCCCACGATCGCTGCTATTTTTATGATTTTTTTTGAAGGTCAAAAGCCGTTGACGCTCAGCAGCATGCTAATGCTCGCATTCTCGGCCGCTCTTTGGGACCGTCGTCTTCGGCAACCCCAGAACAAAGCAGCTTCAGACGGAGCCACGGGTCTATAAATAGCGTCTCAGCTCAGGAGCACGGCAGAGTGCAGCCCACCGGCAGGCTGGAACGTTCCGTTGGGGACGTGCGCTCTGGATGAGAACGAAGCTCTGGTCCCTGGTAGGCGCTCCTTGCAGTGTCCGCCCGCCCAGCGGGATGAGGCCTTCGGACCGGCCATCGGGGCCGTCCTCCTCCTGCTGACTCGGGCTGCACAGCCCCGGAACCGGTACCACGTGTGTCCGCGGACCCGAAGAGACATTTTTACAACGAGGACTCCCAGGTGGCCAACAGCTGGTCCATGACAGGGAGCGGCACGTCACTAAGCGTCAGAGAAACGCAAGGGAGACGTCACCTCCCTCCTATGACAATGGTTTTCGTCACACAGACGACACGGAGGTCAGGACGACGGGCAGAGGAGGAAACCCTCGGGCACTGCTGCAGCATGGGTGCACCCTGAGGTGTCCGTCACCCCGTTTCCGAACACAGATACGTCTGTTCCCGGACGAATAAGAGGTGGAAATTGGCACCGTGATGGGGCGCTGCCGCAGCGAGGTGTCTCGGACGCCCGTGATGCTTTCACGTTGTGCTGGGGGCTGGGGGCTGAGCAGGCACAGCGCGATGCAGACGACCCTCAGGACGGACGTTGTCTCACACGCTCCGGCACAGACGGGGCGGCCGGAAGGGAGGCGGGCGGGCGGCCCCTCCACCCGCCCTGTGTAGTCCAGTAACAGGCAGGAGCGTGCTTGGGAGGGGGTGGACACCGGGGGA
>PVJL010011117.1:0-42750 GCA_004026885.1 Lyroderma lyra
CACACGCACGCGCACACATACACGCACATGCGCGTGCACACACACACATATGCGCGCACGCTCATGGATACACTTAGCTTTCCCATTGAGGATGTCCATCGTATAAAAAAAAGCATATGTCACACTTCAACTTAAAGGTTTTCCTTTTCCTTATTTTCTTTGTTTTTATCCTGCCTTCCTTCCTGCATACCAGTCCTTTTCGTTTCCTTTTCTTTCCTTCTTCTTTATTATGTTTTAAGACCTGGTCTTGGAATTGGAAGCCCTGTGCTTCTTCCTGCCATGTGACTGAGATAAGTCACAAGCCCAGAACCTCAGCTTCCTCATCTTTAACATAGAACAAGCTTACTCCTCCCAAGTTTGTGAATGTGTGTGTTTGGTGTGATACTTGAGTATCCGTGTACTTTATGAACTCTTAAAAAAAAAACAAAACTGTAGGAACTATACTGTTTTAATACTTCTCCAGAATTTTTCTTTCTTCTGTGTTTTAATTATAGTAAGTCAATTAAAATCCATAATGGAGAGAGAGATGAGAGACATAAGGAGAGTTTCTTTTTAAATTCCATTCTAAACCAAGAGGTAAGGAGTGTCAAATCGTTAAAATTGTTTACATTCCAATCATTCTTCTATTGAAGTTTTGGGTCTTCTGTTTGGTCTGATACAGTCGGTGAAAATATTAAGCCTTCATAACACCAAAAAAGTGCTAACACACAACTACAGTAATACTTCAGCCATGGGCGACATTTAAAGAATCCCCAGCTACATAATCACATTAACATTTAATGTGCCCAAGTTCAGCTAAAATATGTTTCCTCTCTTCTGCATCTCTTTCCCGAAGCGAAAAATGCCAGTGGAACTCAAGAATTCCATTTGTGTCCTGCTCCGCATCCCCCACAGAGAAGGGAGTCCTTCAGGCCCCTTCCCCACACAGTCTGCTCCTGGAGGTAAACACAGCTTGTACATGTGGCAAACATCTTTTATCGTTTTACACCCTTTATAGGTCAGCCAGCTTGAGTTGGAGACACAGGAGAGTTCCCAGAGAAATTCATTACTGCCACTCATTCTGGTTTTCCGTCTCAATATAATTAAGCTTGGCTAATTGTCTATCATGATTAAAATCATGCCAATAACAACCTTGTTCTCGAGTTTGGCTCTGCTCCAAACTTGTTAATCGCTCTTATTTTAGAGTAGGTCATTCTGTACCTTGCTTCAGCTGTGAAATTCCTTATAAATAACGTGCTTAGATAATAAGATCATCCTTGGGTGACCAGGAACCGTCAACATGGATGACACAAGCTGTGGCTAACGTATGGCATAAATGAATTACAACTGGAGTCATTCTCAATAGCCCAGAACACTGAGCTGATTTTTAACTTGCTGCCATGTCACTAGGAAAAATGTAAAGTCCTGAATGTAGATTCAAAGAATTAATTGCATAGAGACAGAATGGCAGGAGTTCATGAAATAGATTGGATTATATAAAGTGGGCCCACAGCTCAATGGGAGTCAATATGGATTCTAAAAATATGAGATTTGCCTGGATTAATTAAAATTCAACATCTCACCTAACCTAATTGCTATCAGTTATAAGAAGTACTATTATTCTATGGATCCCTAAGGAAAAAATTACTTACCAATTAAAAGTTATGATAATACTTTCTTGTCATTTAGAATTTGTTTTTACACTTAGTTGCAAATGTCTTGGATGCATTTGTATCCTATGTCATGCTGCTCTAGTTCCATGTTTTCCTGGGTACTTTTCATTTCAAAGCTGAATCATACTATAATCTTTTTTAAGATCCCTTCGCTGTCAATCCCACTCTGCACGTGTAGTCACAGCGATGTGCATAGCTCAGTGGAAGCCACGAGCTCCGACCAAGTGTGTGAGCAGAGGTAATGATGACTGCCTGCTGGCCAACAACGAAGATAAGATGTTAGCAATTCTAGAATGCAGCCTCATTTTTCAGATATTAAAATGTGGAATAAATATGCATGTTAGGGTTTATGCAATATGGTATCAGGTGCAAAGCAAGGGAACGATAACCTTGCTCTCTGTAGTGCTGGTGAGTTCCGAATCTTAGGGAGGAATCTGAGCTCTGAGCAACATCCCCTGTGCAAGGCTCTTTCTGATTTATGCACAGCCTCCCTTCCGTTCTCTCTGAACGCTGCGTATGGCTCTGCATGTACCAACTGTCATACTGCAGTGTCATTTTTTATTCCCACGCTCACATTAAAAAAAAAAATGTCTGGTCTGAGATCAAAGGGGCCTTTCTCAGTTCTGCCCAAGTAGCAACAAGGTGGGCCCTAACACATAGTAGGTACTCAACAGACAAATGAGAAAAATGAAAGAAGAAATAATGACTATGGTACCATGATACACTTTGGGTCACATACTAGTTTTCTCTATTTAATAAAATTGAGAAAAAATATTATGAAGAATGTGATGCTCAGACAGTGTTCTTTACCGAAATACAGATCTGGTATCATTTACATATTGATTTTTACATCAACAATGCCCCTGGGACTAGGTTTCAACCAGCTCCTCACCTCCCCACCCCCTCCCTGTACTCACTCACTCTCAGAGTCCCTGTGTTCTAACGAGTGGCCTTTAAGCCTTGATGCCAACAGGGTCTGGGTGCAAAACTACTACCGTCATTTAACTGCCTGAGGGAACGTTAGATTTATACTCTGTAGATCCCAGCTAAATAGATCTACCTCCTGAGATGGCTCTGTGAATGAAACAACACATACACAGCACGTACAATAGCACCTACGATACTATACATGCTCAATAAGTTTTAGCTACAGGCTCATACAGCATGTCACAATTTACAAAGAGCTTTCAGGCCCACCATGTCTTTTGATTGGCATGCAATCCCGTGAGGAAGCTCTTCTGTTCCTATTTTTCAAACACTGAAATAGACTCAGAAAGGAAAAATAGCTCACACAAAAAAATCACAGTGGCAGACTAGGACCTTTAACCCAGTTCTTCTTATAAAATGATGTTAAACTTAAAAAAAAAGGATTTTATGATCTGGACAGAACATTAGAGATAATCTCATTCTAAATTCTCATTTATCACATAAGGAAACTGAGGAACAGTGAGAGAACAGGATTTGCTTTCAGGACCATTCAGCTGCTGGTGGAAAAACTGGGATTGGAGCTGAGAGATCCGGACTCTGAAAAAATGCTTGTTTTAGTATTTTTCACCCAATACGGTGTCCAACTCTGAGGAATGAATTCTCAAATGCAAACACTTTTGAGGACTACGTGATCTGCCCCTACCCTCCTCTCCAACCTCATTTTCAACTGGCGTGACTCTACTGTCTCATTTCATGTGAACCTCTTAGCTATCCCTCAAACAGACTCATTCCCTGATGCTTTCCCTCTGTCCATAAAGCTCTTCCTCTGATTTTTTTCCTTGTCTGTTTTCTCACTTAATCCAAGTCCCTGCTCAAATGTTACCTCCTAATAGAGGACTACTCTATCCAACTTTGCCTTTTAGATCTTAAATAAAAGAGCCCCAATCCACCATCATCTAACATTCTCAATTCTCTGCTCTTTTTTCTTTATAGCACTTCGATGTTTGTAGCATTAATATTATGTATTTGCATACTTATTTAATGTTATTTCTTTTCCATTATGATGTTCATTTTATGAGGGCAGTGACTATATTTGTTTTGTTCATCATCATGTCACCACCAGAACAGTGCCTGGCACATAGTAGGTGCTCAGTGAAAACATTTTTTTTTTTAGCATCTACTATATTCCAAGCACTGAGAAAAGCAGTCATGATTGGAAAAAGACATTTGCCTTTGCTCTCATGCAGTCTAGTGATGGACGTGAACATTGGTTAAATAATCACAGAAGCATATGATAAGAGTGTGTAACTAGAAGAGGTGAACTAGTCTTGACCGTATGAAAAGATTGCCCTAAGTAGGTATTACAATGTTATGTGTACACATGCGATGGGTAAGAGGGTGTAAACTAGGTGAAGAGAGTGGGGACAAGTATTCTAACAGGAATAAAAGGACACTAATACCTTAGTCTTATGGCAAGAAAGGGTAGTGATGGAGGACAGGTATCAGAAGGGGTAGAAGTCAGACTACATGACTCTTGAAGACATGTTAGGGATTTGAGCCTTTGTCCTGTGGATCAAGGGAAGCCACTGGAGGATTTTAATCACAGAGGTGATACGTTCAGTTCTGTATTTGTAAATGGTCAATTTGGTAGGTGTTTATAGAATGAAATGAAAGAAGGTAAGGGAGGAATCAGAATAACCAGTTAGGAGGTCACTGCAATACCCAGAGGGGAAGTGACAGTGGCTGATACCAAGGTGGAGACCGCGGAAGTGGAAAGAAATGCACGGACCGAGGTCTGAGAGTGAGCGCTCATGGGATTTGGTCAGGGAGCACGTGTGAGGGTTGCGGAGGGGGCATGTCAAGGGCAACTCAGATTGTCCTCTTGTGAAACTGGATGAAAGGTGGTGACAGACAAATGGAAAATTCTGGAAGGGAACAGGGTCATGACTGCTATTTCAGACATGCTGAATTTGAGATGATTTTGAGACATTTCAGTATAGATATTAAATAGTAAGAAACAAAGGTCTGGCACTCAGGAAAGCTCTGCACTGGAGGCACACCTGGGCAGTTTTAGAGGGTCCTGGAGGCTACAGGTGTGTCAGGTGTAGATGGCAGAATGAGAAGCTTACAGTGACACTTTAAACGCCATCGTTGAACGGCCAGGTAGAAAAGAATGGGCCTGAAAGGGCACAGAAAAGTGGCCAGACATAAAGGAGACGATCCAGAACTGTAATCGAGATGGCAATAAGAGATCTTTTAAGAATCAGTGTGAAGTTAGAGGAGAGAAAGAGAAAGGTTATATAGTTGGTAGGAGGTGAGGGGTGGGTCACTGGAAGGTTATTTACTTAATTGATTCAAGGTCAAAGAGACTGGAGCACGTTTAAATGATGACGGAAAGGAATGTCGTTTCAAAGGACACATTTCAAAGTTCACATAGAGGAACTGGCCTTGGCCAAGGGACGAAGGCCACTCTCCTCTGTTGTAGGAGGAGGGGAAGAGGGCAGAAAGGTGCAGATGGAGGTAGGTTTGTATGCTTAGTGGGAAGAAGGTAAAGGCATTCTCATGTCATGATTTACTTTGCATGTAAAGCAGAAGCCAGTTAGAGGTGAAGGAGGGAGGTTGGGAAGGAGTGGGGAGTTGGAAGGAGGGTGGAGAAAGGTGGAAATACGGTAGGGAATGTGACAGTAAGTTGAACAGACTGGGGTGGGATGCGGGTGTTTTTGAGGCCGGTGGTCATGCCACTCTGCCCAGTGACGTGACTCTCCGGTCATCTGTGTAGGCATAAACACCAAGTAAAAGACTGATATGGTTTCTTCCAGGTTGGGGTTTTTGCCCAGGTAAACGTGTGATAAAAAACCAGAGAGGCAAGGGGGTTAAAGATTATGGCAAATGTGTTACAGACATTGTGGCGACTAGGGAACACACTGGTTCGATGGAACACATCGTCGCTTCCAGTCATCCTCATTTAGAGTACTTTTCCAGGTGAGATTTTATGCCTGCCTGGGTCAGTTTGGCTCACGTCCACTCGTTATATTTACCTGTGAACCGCTTTGAAGGAAGGGGCTGTACCTAATTCACACTGCACTGCCAGTGCCTGGGTCGGTATTTTTCACATTGCAGGTACCTGATAAGTGGTACATACATACATTGTATAAACTGATGCATGTGGAAGACATTCAGATAGGGCAATCACCAGTAAGATATTAATATTTATTCATTCTCTAATAATAACAATAATAACCACCACCATCCTTGATAAAGATTTATGGTTTGCTTCTCAAAATAGAATAAACAGAATGAGCTGAAAACCAGATGAAGTTCTGAATGAGAGATGTGCTCATTATTTTTTTAGTTCTCTTTGGTAAGGAGATGTTATTTCTCCCACTTCTAAAGAAATGAGAAATAGGGGAATGAAGCAGACTAGATCACTTTAAAATTCTTCATTAGCATCCACACTGAATAAATTTCAATGGCAGGAGCCTTAACACAGCTTTCACTGTATCTGATGCACAGAAAACGAAGCCTGCCAATCTTGCAACATGTCTCGAGATGAAGAAGGTCAACATATCAGAAAATAAAATCAGTAGCAGAGATTTCAAAGAAATTCATCCCAAGAGTTCTTCTCAATGAATGCCGCGCAAGATTGAAGAATTCAATTACATGAAAAAGAGGCCTTTTTTTAATACCATGCCCAGCTATTAGTTTTTTTGTCATTGCTAACATGAAAGCATATTGTTAGCCATCAGGAAACCTCAACAAATTCATACATTCAAATCACAAGGGATTTGTTTGGTAGATGGATCTGAAATCTGGTCTGCCTCCAACACACAGAATCGTGAGATGTATCAAAGGGACATAAAAACCAACTGAAAGAGCTTCTATTGGTCAAAACCACAGCCATTTGAACAACTGAATAAACAAAATAGTATTAGATTTTAAGATAGATTATGAAATAAACATCCATATGTCCATACTGATTTAAATAAGTGATTGAATGTGTAAATAAATGATAGAACAGATAAAACCATGTACAGAAAAATTTCAAATAATTGCTGTAAAATTCTGCCCTCTGAGAGGTAGAACAAAACGCCGTACTACTTAACAATGGCTGCGCATAATGATTTCCTTTCCAAGAGTTCAGTATGGAAAGGGAGTTAATGAAAGTGGTTTTGGGGTGGAGATGCTTGATAAATACCACCTCATCCAGGTGACCAAGGTCAATATCAGCAGTAATAATTCTTGATAATATGAACCTTTGATATGAAGTGATGAAAATGGTACTTTTGTGGTCTTGCTTTCCAAACCTATAACCTGAGTCTAATCATGAGAAAAACATCAAACAAAGCCTAACTGAGGGATTAGATTAAGGGACATTTTATGAAATACCTAACCAGTACTCCTCAGAAATACTAAGGCCACCAAAACCATAAGTCTGAGAAACTGTCACCAAGAGGAGTCTAAGGAAACCTGGGGACTAAAAGTTATGTGGTATCCTGGACGCGATCCTGGAACAGAGAAAGGTCATTAGGTAAAAATGAAGGAAATCTGAGTAAGGCATGGACTTGGATTAATAATAATGTATTAATATTGGTTCACTGAATGTGACAAATATACCATTTTAATGTAAGATGTTAGTAACAGGAGAAATTGGTCTGAGTTATGGGAATACTGTACAAGCTTTGTAGTTTTCTGTAAATATAAAACCGTTCCAAAATATAAAAAATTTTATTAAAAAAAAAAAGTGTCCATGACAAGCCAGGCAGTCTGCAAGGTGCTTCTCATTCAGTAGCTAATTGAATTATCAGAGCAATAGATGAGCCTATTGAGTCAGATAGAAACTAAGAAATTTGCCTAAAGTTTCACAGCTATTAAATCTCAGAACCAGGACTCAAACTTGGGAGTACCAACCCCCAAACCTCATGATCATTGATGACATTATATTGTGACCTTGGGATGAGAAGGATTGTCCCTGAACAGAGTAAATGGTCAGAGAAGGCAGTAGACATCATTATGCAAGACAGGAATGGAGGGTGTGTGGGTGTATGTGTTTGCATATCATAGGTATTCAAATACTACTTTTTATTTCCTTCCATAATTCTTGTACTTCAAGATTTCTTGACTCATTCAATATTCTGATTTCATTGCTTTTGCTTTAGAAATGACTAATTAATTTCTTCAACAACTACTTCATCCACTCTAAGAAATATGTTCTAGAACAATATTTTATTTTTCACTCTGCTTTTATGTAAGAGGAGCCTTTCCTGCATTTTTCACTTGGTAGCTTCTGCTTATGAGAAGCACTTGAGGAGCCAGAAGCTTCTGGATCCCCGCAGGGCTGTTGAAATGGTTCGATTTTGCATTGCATTGTTAAGAATAAAAGAAGAAAAAAACTGGAAGAAAGGGGGAAATTTTACATCAATAGCTAACTTCATTTACGCTCTTTCTTAGGAAGCATTGATCAGTATTTTTAAGTATTTAAAAATGAAACTTTGGAAAAGAAATCACTTCTAATTAGTTTTGATTATTCCTCCCTGGTGGACTCACACTGTTTTGTCATCAGGGCTTTTTTCCCCCCTTCTTATGTCTTCTGGGTTTCTGGCATGAATTTTACCACATGGGGTTCAGTGAACAAAACTATTCTCTCTATATACATGCAACCAACACTTTCTTCTTCCTGTGTATATGTATTGACTCAAGGAGGACTGTGTGTATGTGTCTGAGAGAGAGAGAGAATGAGAGAGAGAATATAGTAACATCAGAATTACCATGTTGAGTTCACTCAACGGCCTTATGGTCAACCACAAAGGAAGGGAAGTCCTGTCCATGCCCATCTCACCACCACCAACCTCCCGCTAGAATTCCTGCACTTTAACTACCTGTTCTGCTGACCCTCTTGCCTTTCAAACCTATAGGCTGCACACTTTCTCCACATATCTATCCCTGTCCTCTTGGTTTCTGTAAATTGTACCAACATCTCCATGATTATCTAGGTGGGAACATTTAGAGAGGTCTTGGACCCTTCCCTTGGCACACTCCCTTGCTCTATTCCAGTGCCAACTCCTGTCGATTCTGTGTTTTCTCCTCTTTCCTTTCCTCTCCATCCCCACTGCTTCTACCCTATTTAGGTTCTCATTATTTCTCATCAGAGCCTTTTCAATGATCTCCTAATTAGTCCCCTCACCTCCCGTCTCCTGCGCCCATAATCTATGTTCCATCCTTCCACTGGCTTACTTTCCCCAAAGTGCAGCTCTAATCCTGTAACCCCACTGCTAAGAAAGTTAAATGGCTCCCCACCACCTCCAGGATAAATGCCAAAATCCTTAGGATGTCATTCAAGGCCGATCTGGTCGTAAACAACCCCTCAGACTTATCCCCTGTAACTGCCCTCCATGAATTTTCTATTCCAGCCAAACTGATCCACTATTATTGCATGCATGTGCTGTCTCTGATCAGGGCCTCTCCGATCGAGCAATTTCTGCTGTTTGGGTAGTCTGATTCATTCCTCTCTGTTTGCTGTTAACATTAGTCCACATAACCCACAAGGTTATTCCCAGCCACCCAGCCTCACCGAATTACCTATACTGTCAATTTAGCCTTTTAGTTTTTATCATTTCAGTGCATGTTCTATGTTTCCTTCTCAACTATGGACCTCTCAAGGACAGTAATGGTGTTAGAGCATACACTGTTAGTGAGCTGGCTCTATATCAGCCTTTACTTAGAAAGAGATGTATGAGGGCCTGAGCTATGAGACAAATCTGGCAGCTGTTCTCACAATTCACTCAGCAGCATCCTTTCCCTCTGACAAGTGGGGGTGTTTATCAGCCAAGTCCTTCTCTTTCTTTGGTCCTTAAGGCTGAGTTCTTCTCTAGGAGGCTCATATCTCCTTCATTAAGTGGCCTTCCCCATTTATAAGTGACTTCATCCTTGGGTTTCCTACATGTACCCAGAGAAGTCTGAATTCCAGTGGTGAATTCTAAGCTGTTTTAAATGGGGGTCTTCACTCCCTTTCCTACCTCTTTCCCTCTGTTGACAACCCACTAAAACACACATGGATACACACATAGATACATACACACACACAACACACACTCCTGAATCTGATTCCAATGAACTACCACAATGATTCAATAATATAATGAGCCCAAGACCCATCTGAAGAACTTATTAAATATGTAGATTCTTGTCCTCTACCCCCAGGTCTGGACCATGGCCCAAGAACACATATTTTTAACCAGCTTCCTGGGCTATTCTAATGATGGTCTGAGGACTACACTTTGCGAATCATCACTTCACAACCTGGTCCTCCATTCCTGCCCACTTCGTGTCCTGTGAGGTAACCTGGACTTCCTATTTCTGAAACTTCCCTTGAGTATTTCAACTCTAGTGCCTTTGCTCCAGTTCTGCTTCAACAGCAATGGTTTTCCTGCCATCCCCATCTCTCAAAATCCTACCTAGCCACCTGAGTGACCGCCTCACGAGGGCAGGACTCCCACCTGTTTCATTCGCTGGTGTATCCTCTGCACCTAGAATAGTGCCTGACACATAGGAAATGCTAAAAAACAGTTCATTGGATGAAGAAATGAGTCCGTTAAGAGAGAATTAAAATGGCACTGCCTCCTGAAGGCAGCCTTTGATCACTATCAAAAGAAATGGCCGCATCTTCCCAGTCTCAGCACCTTTTCCTTGTACTTTATCCCAATAGCTGCCCAACTGTTTTCTCTACAGGGCCAGATAAATATTTTAGACTTTGCAGGACATACGGACACTGCTGGAATGGCTGAACTCCACTGTTATTGTGCAAAAGCAGCCAAAAACAATATGTAAACAAACGGGAATGGTTGTGCTCCAATAAAATGTCATTTACAAAAAAAAAACAAAAAACAGGCAGGTGGTGGGCTGGATTGGGCCCATAATCCATACTTTGCTGACCTCTATTCTATTCATTTTTGTACAAGATTTCCCTCCTGGGCTAGATTCCTAGATTATAAATTTCTCAAGAAAAGGACTCTTACTAGAAGATAAATCTGTGTGTGCACACATGAGTGCAGCAAGCACACACACACCACACTGAGTGATTGTGCACATGTTATGTAGTTTCTCTGGTCCTCAGTTTTCCCATTACTAATAACTAATTATAAGAGACTATAGATGAAGTATCTGACATATGGAGTTCCTAACCCATAACACATGCTCAATAAGTCTTACTTTCCTTTCTCTTTTCCCTTAAAACAGCACTGCCACCCCCCAGGCAATACATTCAGCAAACCTTACATGTGGGGTACAATGTCAAAGGACCATGCCTGAAACTCAGTGAAATTCTGAGGTGACCGAGAAGGATGTGTTTGAGCAGAAACCATTCTAGATCAAGAGTCAGAGCTCTGTGATCGAGTCCTGCCCCCACTCACTCCTTCTCCAGTACGTTACTTTCCCCATCTTGGAGACAACCATTTCACGCGTTTTCCTTGTCCTCACAGCTTCCGTATTCCCTGCTCACCCCGTACCACCCCGTACCCTAATACTGATGACCTTGCCTCACACTTCACTGCAAATGGAAACCACCACCGCATTCTGTCACCTGCCATCATCAATGCTGGAAAACCTCCCTCAACTCTCTGTACCCCCACTCCACTCACCTCTGCATTCCCTACTTTTCCCCATGCAAAGATGTTAGTCTTTTACATGCAACCTCTCCTCTTTGCATCATGGATGACCCACCAAATATGCGCTCATATCTCCCCCCTTAAAAGCAAAAAGAACAAACAAAACCCTCCCGACCCCCACTGTTGACTCCCGTTTATTGCCCCCTGGCTCAGAAACGTGGGCAGCCAAATCTCACCAGCAAATTGTCTAGTGCTGGTGTTTCCTAGTCTCATTTCCATTACTCCTCTTGCTTTAAAAATAAATAAATAAATAAGAAGATCAGAAATGTAAAAAGACAAGAAACATTTACACAGTCTCCTAATTCACAAGTGATATTTTGTCTTTTAAACCTTAGATTCTTAAACTTAGAACGAAAGCCCCACAGAGACAAGTAAAAGCTCCCTTTCCCATTCTCGTTTCTAGCCCATTCCAACTTGGCTTCCATCCTCGCCACTCCCAAGGCCACCAGTGCCCGCCACACTGCTAAACCCCATGGACACCTCTCTATCCCCATTTTACCTGCCAGTGGGCCTTCCTGAATTGCTCTCTTCTCTTACCTTACGTAATTACTGTCCTCCTGGATCCTCTCTCATTCCTCTGCCTCGTCTTCTCCATCTCCTCGGCTGGCTTCTCCTCTTCCTGTCCTGAATCCTGGGGCTCTTGTACCTTCTCTATCTACATGTTCTTCCCAAGTGAGCTCACCATGGCTTTCAGTACTACCCACATGCTAGTGATCCCCAAGTTTATATTTCTCACACAGACCAATACCCTCAGGTCTGAATATCACTTGGTTTTCTAGTAGGGGTCTCAAACAGAGTGAGTCTTTTGTGCAGTTCTTTATAGCCATCTAAGTCAGATCCTCTCCCATGCTTCCTCATCTCAGTAAACAGCACTATTTACCTTAAGCAAAACTCTGTTGGGTCACCCTTGACATCTCCCTTTCCCACTCTCTCTGTCCCAGTCTAATCTGTCATTAAGCTCTACTGGTTGAACTTCCCAAATCTATCTTCATGTGAATTCCACAAACCAGCCCAGTTCCATTGGTTGTAACAACCTTCAGTCATAATCTCTTTCTTCTGCAGCACTAACCTCTGCTCCACTGGATCGCCCAACGAACTGGCTGTCATGTCTCCCCTCCAAAAGCGAAGCAAAACAACCACCTCTTGGCTGGATGACAGCAAGAGTTTGTTTTCTGCTGCTTCTCTAGTCCCCTATAAACCTATGTTGCACATGGAAGTCATAATGCCCACCGTGACTATTAGGAAGCTGTTCACAGAAATGAATCTGACTGTGGCCCTTCCATGTTGGAAACCCTTTCCATTACTTACCATTGGTAAAAAATAAAATAAAATAAAAGCAAAACCAAAAATAAAAAATAAGCTTCTTCCTATTTCCCTAACTGCAACCAATGTCCCTCTTCTGGCTCATAATGTTGTATACATGAGGTTCTTCTTACTGTTGACTAAACCCAGCCATTTTCTATCCCTGGGCCTTTGTGTGTACAACTTCCTCTGCCTCAAGAACTCTCCATCAGCTCTTTACATGGCTGCCTCCTTCTGCCCTTTAGGGCTCAGCTCAACCATCCAATTTTCATAGGCTGACCAGACATATTGTTTCAAACCGAACAAAAAAATACGGTTCTGCCCCATTTAGAATGGAACATATGGTCAGCCTAGTCTCAGTAGGCTAAATTCAAGGCTTCAGCAGGCTGACTACATGTACTATTTGAAGCAGGACAGTACCATTGTTTTCTGTCTCAGTTAAAAAGGTACATCTGGTCAGCCTACTTCTTCAGAGAGATGTCCCGTGACCACCTGACCTAATAAAATATCGTATGTATGAGTGCTAAATTACTCCATTTGATATCACTCTGTTTAGTTTCATTATAGACATTATAACAACAAGCTACTCCTTGTTTATTAATAACTGTGTTTTTAAAAAGTAGTTTATGAGCTGTCTTTCACTACTGAAACATGTAAGTTCCATTAGGGCACGATCTTGTTGTGGTCACTGTAGATAACTTAGCCTAGTGCTTACCACATGGTGGAAGGTCCATCAATATTTGTTTTTGTTTTCTTTTGTTTTTTTTCATAAATATTTGTTAAATGAAGTAACAACACAACCTCATCTCTATACCTCCACTCAGCTTTTTGAAGTGCCTCCCCTCTCTATCTCCACTTGGCAAAGCCATCTTCATCATCCAAATTTAGCTTAAACAGCATCTGCTGTGTGTTGCTATTCCCCTGGGAGTGGGCCACTCCTTCCTCTGTGCCTTCATGCTCTTTGTTCCTATCTCAGCATTAGAAATCATTACAATTAGTGCTGTTTATTGAGCACCTACTCTGTAATGGGTGTAGTGTCAAATGTTTTAACAATGTCATCTCACTCAACTCATATAACCACACTCAGAGATAGGAATTAAGTCTTTCCTTATAGAGATGATGAAACTGTGTCTGAAAATTTAAGCAACTTGCCCAAGCTCACAAAATAAGGTGGAACCAGAGACTCAGACCCAAGTCTGTCTAATTCCAATGGTCATACTCTTCCGCACTGAGTTATAGCTAAGATCTTATTACACTGTAAATTCATATAGATCTGTCTCTCCCGAGAGCAAGGGCTGTTATATAACTCTGAACATCCCAAGGCTCTAGCACCCTACTAGGCACAGAATTGCTTCTTAAGGATTATTTGTCAAAGAAATAAATCTGTCATCCAGAAGTTTATCTGAACACTTTTTGAATCTATTAATAAATATGAACCAGAAAGAAAAGGAGCAAAGGAAAGAAATTCAGTTGAATGACTCCTAGAAACAGGGCCACAAAATAGCCATCTAGGCTAAGTGTGTGGAGTCCCAGAGTGGATGTTTTTCATACCAAAGACAATTCCAAGGTCACTGCCAAGGAAGACAGACATTATGTAATTAGGGAACACCCTGCCAACAATTACTCCAGAAGCTATTTCAAATTGAAACATGCCTGTATTTGCTCATGTCCCTGTTCACACAAACAAAAGGCCCACGTCTTGGAAAATGCTTTGCTTTGTTTGTTTGTAACAGTTCAAGTTGTTCTCTGCTTGGCAGCCAGTGGCACAATCTTGCTGGGAGCATTGCCTGCCCGGACCTCAGTTTTTGCTGCAGACTGTTGAAAGCAAATGAGAAGGTAAATGAGACTCCTGGTTTGTGTCTGGGGCATGGTGTTTAGATGGCAGCATGAGACCGTAGATCCTGTGGGCTCCTGTCTCCTGAAGCGTGACCTATTTCCATGGATGGCGACAAGGCTGCCTCTCTGTGGGGGCTGTCTGGGAACACCTGTGAAGTCAGGACAGGCCAGGGCTGCATCCCCCATTTCTGTGCCAGGCTTGTGATACATTCTCATTGGTCCCAACAGTAAATTGGTATTCCCTTTTTGCAGATGAGAAAACTAAAGTTCAAAGGCATTTATAACTTGTCAAAATGGCACAACCAGCAGCTGGGCTCAAATGTAAGCACTGGTTTGTCTGACTATAAAACCTATGCTAATTTTTCCATCCCATTATGGATAAAGCTCTCACTTCACTCTTGCCATACTGGTGTCTTTGCTACTCCTGGACCTTGCACAGCCCCCACCCCAGGACGCTCACCCTTCTCTTACTGATGCCTGACCAGCTCTTCCCTCAGATTCTTCATGTCCCCCTCCACTACCACTCTCATAAATGCCACTTTCTCAGGGAGGGCCTCCCTACAGTCACTCCCTGTCTTCTTTCGTTCTTGATTTTTCTCCATCAAACTTATTACCATCTGATCTAATAGAGATCTACATTTGTTTTGTTATTTTAGCTTCTTATCTTTTTTCTCCCCAAATAGAATGTAAATTCTATAAAATCAGTGAATTTGGCTTTTGTTCACAGATACATATTTAGAGCCTAAACCAGGGTTTGGCACAATGCTAGTGTTCAATACATACACATCGAATAAAGAAATAACTGTAACTTCCAAACACTTGGGACATGGGCAGACCAAGTGCATTGGTCCAAAGTTAATGCTTCTAGGAGGGAATTTAGCGAGATGATAAAAGACAGGATGAAGGCCTGATTAGTATAAAGAAGGGTTATGCTAGAGCCAGACTCTCCGGGCTGAAATGTTAGCTCCATCCCTATTGGTTCTGCCACCTTAGGTGAAGAACCTGACCTCTCTGTGCCTCAGTTTCCTCATGTGTAAAATGAGCACCATGAAAGTTTCTTTCACATAGGGCTTTTTAAGGATTAGTGAGTTATTATGTATAAGGTATTTAAAATGGTGCTGGCACATTGTGATATATAATTATTGGCTTTTATTATCATATCTAGTTAACACTCAGTTCTCTTGCAGCATAATGCTGTACATTTTTTCCATGAAAAGACAGAACACAGGTTATATCTTTCTTCAGGCACCTAGAAAACCACTCAACCATACTGAAATTATTCTGAGAAGGAAAAGAAAAACACAAAGTAAAATAAAGCAAAAAACAACCAAAACCAAACCAAAAATGCAGCTTTCTTGTCAGTCCTGGGTTAAAAATTAAGCCTAGTAGTCTATGTGCAGACACTTAGACACTCATTATAAGAGGCAACTTAGACTTACCATAAAGCATTAAAATGGTAAGAAATTATAGGGCAACGATGCTGGAATGATTTGACTTATTTGGGAAGAGAAGCTTTTTTAGCTTATTACCATCATGGCCATTCCCTTCATTTCCTCAAAACCAAAGACATGGCTGGTGTTCAAACCTCAGAGCAATGTACAATATTTGAAGCAAAGTGTTGGTAGCAGCTGGATTCCAAAGGCCAACAGTCCTCTTCTGTAAGGCAGCGAGAACTGGCCAAATAACCAGATTGTTACTGGGAGGTGTCCGGCCTATGGACTACTGGGCCCATTAATATATACCTGAACAGGGTACACGGTTAACTATTCATCCATTGATTCCTTTGCTATTTCCTTCAACAAATATTCATGCGTCACATTCATTGTGCCAGGCTCTGAGCTAAGTACTGGGGATACGCTGTCCCTGTGTTCCTGGATAGTTACAATCTAGAAGGTTCTCATGCTGACTGAAATGATGGCCTGGGTTGTTGCTGTTGTTATTGTTCTCTTGTTTGTTTTGGTTTTGGGGTGATTTTTGTGGTTTTCTTTCTTGTGCTAGGTTTTCTACCAGGAAGTATAATTGTCTCTCTCTTTCCTTCCACCCCAACCTTTCGTCTATTCATCTATCCATCAAAGATTTGCTGAGCACAACATGTTAAATCCTGCTGCTGGGTGCTAGGGATTAGAGTGAAATACTTTTGGGGAGACCCCCCAAAAACTGGAATTATCTTCTGGAGGGCTGGCCCCTTGTACTACAGGCTTCCCCCGACAAAGTGAGGGTTCTAGGAGCCCATCGGCGTCAGTGTACCCGCTAGCATTGCTGTGAGAGGTTGCATTCAGCTTCAGTGTAATTTTTTGGAGCCTTTTTCAACGTGTTCACCCACATCATGATGGGTGATCTACATGAACAATGCATGGTGTAACAACACATGGTGTAACAACGCATGGTGTAACAATGCACGGTGTAACAACGCACGGTATAACAACGCACGGTGTAACTATACACGGTGTAACTACGCACGGTGTAACAATGCACGGTGTAACTACACATGGTGTAACAATGCATGGTGTAACAATGCATGGTGTAACTACGCATGGTGTAACAATGCATGGTGTAACTACGCATGGTGTAACAATGAACGTTGTAACTACGCATGGTGTAACAATGCACAGTGTAACTACGCATGGTGTAACAATGCATGGTGTAACAACGCATGGTGTAACTACGCATGGTGTAACAATCCACACCTTGCTCAGTGTTCAGCAGTTTCTGATGAAAAAACGGCATGACCCTTGTGCCCCACCCCAGGTATTCACCTGATCTTGACCAGAGCAACATTTTTTTTTGTTTCCCTGATGACAAAAGTCCTCAAAGGGGAATGTTTTGCCAAAGTGGAAGAGGTGAAACAAACAAACGAACACAATGGCAGAAGCACTAAAAGGCATCAAAATCGACAAGTTCAAAAGCTGTTTCGAGCAGTGGAAAAAGCATCTCAATAGACGCATTGCATCAAACATGAAGTACTTTGAAGGTGACTGAAGTTTAAACATGTAAGAATAAATACACTTTTTTTATAAATACATTTCTGTCTTTTTCGGATCCCCCCCGCCCCATGTAAGTTATTTAACTGACATGGAGTCTGTCTTGCTCTACCAAAGATGTAAGATGGGGGGAATAGACACAAATAAACAAATGCATTAATGTGTTACAGTTTACAGGGCTGTGGGGCTTTAGGGTGGGGGCTATAGGCCAGAACTATATTCTAAGAGGAGAGGAGGTTTCCGGAAAACACTGGAGACAATTGGAAACAGTGAGGAAGAGTTCTCATCAGACACAGCATGAGGTTAAATCTCCTACTGAAGACAACTTAGGATGTACCATTACAACCTAAGAGTCTTAAAAAAGAAAAGAAAAGACCATCGAGCACGACAGTCAGAAAAGGAGAGGAAAAAAAAAAAGATTAGGCCAGTGGTCTTCTGAGACATAAGACTAGAGAGTTTCTTGAATCTCCAAATTCACAAATATAAAAATGGTATATTCACACCCCTGGAAGTTAACTGCTATTTTGACTTTCTCTAAAACTGCATTTTTCACTAGATGGTCTTTTAATCACTAATGACAGCTACTGCTTATACAATGACAGGTAGAGGACAATAAAGCCATACTACTCTGGTTTTGTCTTATGATTGCTTAAAAACGTCCAACAGCTGCCAATCTCCAGAATGAAGTGCAGACTCCTCGCCATAATTCTCCATCTCTGTTGAGAAGGCCCTCTCTCCCCACTTTCTCCCCTGCTGCTCCTTTCATGCAGCATAGAACGCACCACACTGGACTGTCTGGGCTGCTGTAAACACCAACTTTGAATTCCACACATCTGACACTTGCTCACTGAGAAGCTTTTATCAGAATGCTTTGCCCATCACCTTGCCTTATTGAAATGCTTCCCCCAGGAGACCATCTCCAAGGCTATTCACTTATTTATCCACCCATCTACTCCAAAATTATTTCTTGAGAACCCTACTAAGTGTCTGTCCTGGGTAACAGCCAGATGCATGAGAAATGGTTTCTTGGAGTTCAGAGCCTTAGTCAAAGGTGGAAGAGGAAGGGAAGTCAGGACAAGTGAAGAATTATTTCTCTGATTCTCCAGGTAGTCAAAACAAACCCCCTTTGCTTCCACAGTCCCTAGTAAGGGCAGACAAACAGTTGGTGCTAATTACTTATTTGCTCGTGTGCTTAATTATTTTGTTTGTTTGTATCTCTTAAGATATTATGCTTAAGAGTTTTGCATTCTTGAACGATTTTTTCCTATGCCCATTGCCTCTACCAGAGGGCAGAGGTCTTGATTTAACTGTTTCTGTGTGCTTCCATCCACAGTGCCTTCCACACAGTGGGTATCCTAAATATTTGCTGATTACAAGTGAATTGAAAGAGAGAAAGGACTAAAGGTGGAGGAAAGAGGAGCTGAAAGGCCACAGTTGTCCATTAATTTCAGTTTGAATGTTTTAGACCCTACTGTTTCCTCCAGGTTACTAAAGCAAATTTATCTAAGCAAATAAGCTTCCATATTTGCATTTCTTTGAACCTTAATTTGACATGCAAATAAGCCACTAACTAGAGCTGGGCTTTAATTGGCAGTGTTTAAACAGAAATCCCCATAGCTTTTCAGAGACCTGCACTTACAAAGACCTGCACTTAGCCAGTGTGGGTGACAATGACAGCCACAGCAGGGAAGGGCATACATTCTCCACATTCTTCTCAGAAGTCCCCTTCCACAGCCTCTTTCCCTGAACAGACTCTGAGAGCAGAAAGCAACTTAGAGTCCTTGCAGGCCACTTGGTTCAGCATTCTCAGCCCCTCAACTAAAATCCTCTCTGCTAGTGGCATCCAGCCTCTCTTGGACAGCACCAGTGACAGGGAGCTTATTACCTACCAAAGGGGCTCTCCCTGTCCATGCCTGAGGTCTTTCTTATATTGAGCACGAGACATTTGACTAGCAACATTATTGAGCCAAACAGAACCAGATTGCCCTCTTCCCTAAAACAGCAGTTCAGACACCTAAACACAGGCTTGACACTTAACACCTGAGTTCCGTTCCTACGACTAGGTTGCTAAGAGAATTGGTAGATAAATAAGGAGCTTAAAGGCCGATGTCTAGTGGTGTGCCATGCAGCATAGGGTATATGCTTTTCAGTGGACACTACACGATGCCACACTTACAAACAAAATACTTTGTCTTGCATAATTGCAAACACTTTGTGAAGTGAATAGTAACCCACTGTGGGGATGAGACAAAGACTGAGAAAGGGGATTCCCCACTCTGGAGACCTGGTCCTAAGTCTAAGCAGTCATTAAACAGTTAAGTCATTAAGTGAGGAATGGCTGGCTATATAGCAATTTGAATCTTTTCCTTACTAAACTTAAGAGCACTCATCATCATCATCATCTTTACCCTGTACTGAGTCTCAGCTGTCTCACACCATTTTTTTTATACTGTTGTCTCTTTTCACTTGAGTCTGCTGAGCTCACTTTCCCCTCAGACTTGTGTATGTCACTTCCTTCCGAGTGACTCATTTCAGCTCTTCTCATTCAGGTCTCAACTCCAATGTTCCCTCTTTGAAGATACCTTATCGGACCATTTCAGCTGAAATAGAACTATCCTCATGTCACCTCTCCCTACATACTCCAGACATTCTTCCTCACATTAACCTAAAAACAGAACTCACAACCACCTGAAGCAGTCTAGTGTCACAGAGTCTGACTGTACTTTTTCATGTTTGACTGCTGACAGCTTGTAAACCTCAGCCCTCCCCCTTCTATTCCACCTCCGGGTGAGCTGAGAAACCCCTGTCCTTGGCCAGGAGCTCAGACCACGCTGGCCTCTACCTGGTGTGGGAATCCTCATTGCATCCCCACCCACCCACCACCATAAAAACTCCAAAACAGTCTCATTTCTGGACTTTCTCAAGCCATTTTAGGCCACTCGAGGAGGCCCGCCCTGGTCTTTGCAGAAAGCCTTAACACGTAAGTGACAAGTCTTCTCGTACCCTGGTGGTGTATATGTAGTTGCATCATCAGTTTCAACATCTGAACCACCTTCAGGGTGGGAGTCCCTTCTGTTACTGAAAAGTGGCTACAACATTTGGGTTTTTTATTTGTTACTTGTTCACCTCTTCAGTGTCATTCTCTCTCACTAGAACAGAAGCTCTGATTTTCTGCCATCTCTGCAGGGCACAGAAAGGTACCTGCCTGAGGTCGGGGCTCAGTTGAAGGGAGAAATTATTCTGAAGTTCTGACAATAGTTCTTGTTATAATGGCCCCCAAATGATTCCCATTACTGTTACTTCTAGCACCAGCGAAACTAGGTGTCAGACGTTCTTAGTCCTTTAATTGAATTCATTCCATTACTCTCCTTATCAACTCTTCTACTCCTCAAATACTTAGCTTCATTTTACCAATGAAGAAGCCGAGGAACAGCAAAGTTAATAATTTGCTTTGGCCTATATGACAAATGACAGAGTCGGGATTAGCATACAGGTGATCGGGACCCAGACATGCTCCTAAGCACCTCACTGAAGTATTTGTCACTGCTGCTCAGCTGTTGCTATGTGGAGTCCCATGTGCTAGAACCCGTAATCATCTCCTCCAATCCTAAAACAGGCCTCAAGGTAAGTCTCTTGACCCCCAGATGAGGAAACTGTAGCTTAGAGGGTTAGAAGATGCCCCTGGATACAGCAGTTTGGTCAAAGACCCCACACAGCTGTGAGGGTATGAAATTGGAAGCACAGGAGAAGAGACACTCATGCTAAGAAATAGGTTATGAGGTCTGACAACTAAGTTTGTGAACTCATTCTAGAAAAAAAATGTTACATTACCTCATTGCTGAATATCACTATGGTCACCTTTAAAGTACTCCCCTTGGGAAGCTGTGCACTGATGCCAGCATCCAGTCCACAGTTCAAAGCAGTTTTGGAACTCTTTTTCTGGAATGGCCATCAGAGCTGTTGTCCTATTACCCTTGATATTCTAAATGTCACCAAAATGTCTTCCTTTCAATATTTTCTTTATCTTCAGGTAAAGAAAAGTGTCATTGGGGGCCAGATCAGGTGAGTAAGGAGCTAAGGGGGGTGTTCCAATACACTTATTTGTGTACTGGTTAAAAACTCCCTCACAGATACTGCCTTGTGAGCTAGTGCATTGCGATGCAGGAGCCATGAGTTGTTGGCACAAAGTTCAGGTCGTTTTCCTCTAACTTTTTCATGCGGGCTTTTCAGCACTTCCAAACAGTAAACTTGGTTGACTGTTTGTCCGGTTGGTTCAAGTTCATATGAACAATTTCTCTGATATCAAAAAAGGTTAGCAACATTGTTTTGGCTCTATTTGGACTGACAGAACTTTACTGATCATGGAGAATTGGCTGACTTCCATTGCGCACTTTGATGCTTTGTTTTAGGGTCCTATTGGTACACCCATGTTTGATCACATAATAAACAACATTGGTACACCCATGTTTGATCATATTGCCTCTCCAAAAGGTCTTGGCAAATTTTGACTCTTCTTTGCTTTTGTTCATCAGTGAGCTCCTTCAGGACCATTTTTGTACATACCTTTCTCATGACAAGATTTTCAGTTAAGATTTTCCTAATTGTTTCTCTATCCATGTTTACTTGATCTGCTGTGCTTCTCACATTCAGTTGATGATTTTGACACACAATTTGATGATCTTTTGCAATGTTTTCATCAGTTCTGCTCATTACTGAATGCCTTGACCTCTCTTCTTAGTGACTCTCTTCCCTCAGAAAAACATTTAATACATTTGTACACTGCCATTTTCTTCATGGCATTATCCCCATAAACTTGGACTAACATGTTCCTGATTTCATTTTCACTCTTGCCAAGTTAATAAGAAATTTAATGTTTGTTCATTGCTCTAATTCAAGCTTTGACTTTCTCACAACAGCACACAAAAACATGCAACAATAATAAACCCCACTCAGCAAGACACCACCACATGTCAACGCAAACACATCTG
Source organism: Lyroderma lyra (assembly GCA_004026885.1). NCBI lineage: Eukaryota > Metazoa > Chordata > Mammalia > Chiroptera > Megadermatidae > Lyroderma > Lyroderma lyra. Next base: position 22,347 of record PVJL010011117.1, read on the forward strand.
TGAGACACAGATATACCAAGGTTATGAAAACTTATTGAGTTATTTATACAGTGCTGCCAGTGTAAGTGCATGGTGGCAAGTTTGCAAACATAATTGTCACATCTTGTATCTAGAAGGCTTCTTTGATAACTAATAATAAAGATTTAGTGAAATTGCTTGATTCCTATATCCTATTGCACATTAATCAAAAATAGAAATCCTAATAATTATCACTTAACTGTTCAAAGGAATATAATGCCCCTGCATTTCCACTGATCCTGAGAAATTGATTTTTTATTAAAAAAATATAATTTCCTTTTGTAAAAGTAACATATGCTCACTGTAGAAAACAGAAAATAAAAAAAACTATGACAAGACCAAGAATAACTCATATTTCCACACTGTAGAAAACAGAAAATAAAAAAAAACTATGACAAGACTATGAATAACTCATATTTCCATTATCTAGTTATAACTGCTTATTACAGAGAAATGTTTTTAAAAATGTAGTAGTCGGAAAGGTCAGTTCTTAAAAACATGACAAGTCTTTAGGTTAAATTCTAATTTTGCTTCTATAATAACTAACTGTGTGACTTTAAGAAGTTTTTTATTTCTTTGAGCCTTAGTTTCTTGTTGCTAACCCCTAGATTTAGAGCATCTGTCAAGATAATTTGTGAGAGTTAAAAAAAACAAGCAGATACGGAAACACTTAGCATGAATACTGGAGTATATAGCAGGTTCCCAATAAGCTTTACTTTTCTTTTTTGTTTCCTTCTTTCCTAACTCGGAGTCCCACACTTTTTTTAATGTTAAAAACAACAAATACTTCCTTTTTGCCATTCTACACATGTTCACCACTAATCAACCAGTTTTTATTCTGATATGGCTCCTGAAATTGTAGAGAATAAATTAATTTTCTTGACCTGAGAGTTAAGATGTTTCTTCTGTAAGTTCATATCAGTATTTTTTTCTAGAAAGATCTGAGGGTTTTTAAAAAAATCTGTTGTTCTTAAGTTTTATTACAATAGTAGGCAAAATAAGTGAAAGTTACACCAAAATCAGTTTTTAGAGTAAACTCTGACATAGGCAAGAGTAATTTGAACAAGAATATTAGTTGGAAATGATATTAGATACTGTTATATGGTTATCCATTGAAAGCAGACAGTATGTTCCTTTGATGAACTTAGTTATTCTTTTCTTTTTATGCATATATTGAGGAAACAATGTAAAAGTAACTATAGCTCCTCTTAGTAAAAGCACACAATCAGGAGAGAAGAGTTAATTAATAATTGTGGCAAATTTTGATAATGAATACTATAATAGAAAGATTATAATACTACAATCTGAGCAGGCTGGAAATTCAAGGGAAGCTTCCTAGAACAGATCCTTGAGCAGAGTTTTGGAATATGCATAAGAGTCACCTAGCACAAAAATAAATAAATAAATAAGTAAAAAAAAAAAGGAGACAGGGAGGAACATTCAGATAGAAAAGACATTGGGAAGACATGTGGGCACAAAATGTAATGTTGTTTTCCAAAAACTAGACGAAATTACAATCAATCAGTGAAGCTCAAATGACTATAGTAGCTGACACCTACTGAGTGCTAATTATGGGCAGCACACTGTTCTGACAGACACTCAGAGACCCAGGGACCAATGGGCAACAGCAGAGAGAAGACTCAGAGATGAACTAGAACCAGAAAATCAAGACTCCCGTTGGGAATGTCTTTTCCTCTGTCCCTCCAGATAAGGTTTCTCTGCTTTGCAGACCCATAGCTACAACAGCTTCTGAGTTTTGCAGGTTCTCAAGACATCTAGGGAATGAATTAACTGGCTCAGCTCAAGTCAGTTATCAGTGACTGGGGACCAAGGTCAATTTTAAGGAAAATACAGATTCGCCTGCAGCCACACTGTTGCGAGTATGGCACAATGGAGCAATTCCACAAAAGACAGTGGTAGACAGACAATCCCACTGGCCTCATCTATGTAGGCAACTGGCCAGTGATAAATCTTGAGAGGCAGGCAGGCAGGCAGGCACCTGATCATGAAGTTTTTTTCTTTATCTGCTAAGCCAAACCATTTTTATCTCATACTGAAAGTTATGAGCAGGCTTTGAAGGATTTGGAGTATGGGAATGAAACGAGGGTCAAATTTTCATTTCAGAAAATCACTCTGGTAGAGATTTTCAGGGAAAACTAAGGGACCAAATATGGGAGCATTTCTCTCCATACCCTCCCAAAATACTAGCCCAAAATGACAACCATAGTACATATGAATAAACAAATACACACAGAGAAAGAAAATAGAAGAATGAGTTGCTGATACAGGGAATATCTTTGAATTTTTGGAAAATGGATTAGAAATGAGATAACAGGGTAGAAGCTGAATCCTGAGCGCCTACACAAGGGATATCGAAATGAAGACAGACTATTAACCCTAAAGCTAGAAAGCTTATTTTAGAAAGAACTGGGATTTGGAGGCCATGGGTCCCAAGATAGAGGAGCATGAGGCTTCAGGTTGAAAAAGCATCTGGCCAAGACTCTGTATAGAATCGTCTGACCAGCAAAGCCCCTTCCCTATTCTTTGGAATCAGGTGACCATTACTCTCTTACCCTGGCAGGACATAAAGGTCTACTTAGCAAAGCAGCTACACCCTACAAGCTCTAAACTTGGGAACATCAGGCATAGTGAAGAATAGGGGGAGAAGCCCTCCTGGAAACAAATGGATTAGCTAAAATTTAAATCCTAAAGTGTTATGCCCCATCCCTAATCCCCATTTTCTGTCTGCTCTGAGAACACCAGTAACCTGTCTTGTCCCAGGCAAGAGATACAGGAGTCTTCTATGAAGAAAGAGATTGGATGGGAGTTCCCTGGTGGTGTAGTGGCTTAAGGCTCCGGTGCTGTCGGTGCTGCGGCCTGGGTTCGACTCCCATCTAGAGAGCTACTCACATACAATACAAAAGGCAAAAAAAAAAAAAAGGCAAGAAAGAGATTGGTCCCAGAGAAAATACCAATAGATACCAATGCCTGGGAGAAAGGGAAGATGTGTATTACTTTTAGTGAAAAAGCTGGCTTGGAAGAGGTAACTCTATTTGTTGACAAGCTTTACTTCTCTCCTACTCCAACCCACCACACATGGTTTCCAATCAGTGTTTTTTGCCTTGCAATTACATGTGAAAAACAGCCAAGGAGCACCAGACATTGAAGAAAGCCTCCAACAGAAAATTCTCAGTCTACAATAAACATAAACATACTCAAAAAGAAAAGAAAAGAAAAGAAAAGCTATCATAGGGAACATAAGAAAAGAATAATTGTAAAAGGACTTGTATTATATGTTTGGATGAAAAGATACCTTATCTATAGAAAAAGGCACAACTAGAGAACAAGGAAGAGTTCTATGATGTGAGAAAGTATGATCACTAATTTTTTTTTTTAGGTATTTTCTTTAATTCCAGAAAGTGAGTTGCTTAGATTTCTGTGCTAAATTTTTTAAAAACATAATTAAAAAGATTTAAAGGTAAAGTTTAGAAATAATCACAGAAAGAAAAGACAAAAAGTGAAGGAAGGAAAATAGGAGAGAAGATGAAAAATTAGAGGATGAATTCAGGAGGTAAGAAAGATCTGACTAAAAGGAAATCTTGGTGAGGGGAGAGCTGGGGAAAGAGTGAGAGAGAGAAAACAGGGGAGAGAGCAGCCCACACAATTATGCAGGAAATTTCTCCTAAGTAAAGATACACATTTCTAAATTAAAAGTGCCCACTAACTATCCAGCACAATGACTTGGGGGGGTTCCTGGGGGGTGGGCATATTATTGGTAAATTTCAGAATAACAGGAATGAGGAGTAGAACTTAAAAACGTAATAAATAATAAAACAAAACACACCAAAACTAAATAACCAACAAGATAAAAACTGCTCACATAAAAAGGATGCAGAAAGAAAACGCCTAGACTGGGGAAAGCAACGCTAAATGCTAGGCGTCCATGAAACAATATTTAGAGAACATGATTTTCAACCCAAAGGCTATACTCAGCCAAATCATCAATGAAGTATAAAGGTAAAGCAGAGAAATTTCCAAACATTCAAGGACTGAAAAACATTACCTCCTATACACACAATTTTATAAAGATAATGGAGTATATGTTTCTGCAAAATACAGACAATAAGCCGAGAAACAGGAATATATAGAACCAAGCAAACAGAAAATTCAGCACAGAAAAATAGTAAAGGAATATTCAAGAACACTAGCCATGCTCCAGGCCTAGCAATTGAGTGGTCCATACTAGAGGGTTGTAGGAGTGGGATCAAAAGATCAAAGGAGGTGAATTGAAGAACAATTTGGAAATGTATGCAATCATTGGAAAAAGATATTAAGTACTTGGGAGAGCTGTTGAAGCATTAAAAAAGAGATAGACATAGAAAGGTAAGAAAATGGAAGACAGGAGGCAAACATTAAGTGCAGGAAAAAGAAAAATGTGTAAGAGTAAGGAGATATAATTATGATACACAAATCGGCTCCAAGGTAAACAGTAGTTGTGACACAGCCATAATATTGATATAACTCCAAATTGTGAAATAAACTCATCGAGGGGATAGGAAAGAGAAAGTGGAAATGGTGATCAAGAAAACTAAATTGTCAATAGCAAAAACAAGATGTAACAAGCTCATTTCAAAACTGTCAAACTGAGAAATAATGGTATAAGCATGGGCTCGTAGGAAAATACATAACAGGAAAAGCTAAATGTAAAAATGTGTTGCATTGGAGAATTAAAATTTGGAAGGGGCAAGTGGAAGGAAGGGAGCATTGTATTCACGGGAAGCGTTTGGATAGCTGATTGTTTAAAACCATTAAAATACATTGATTAAAAAAATTTCAAATAAAAAGTTTTTGAAAGACACAGACAATTATTTTGGCCTTAGCCTAGTGTGGTAAGGACTGTTTATACCTGAAAAACTCGAGAAGGTTACCCTGGAAACTTGTTTATTTTGTAAGATTTTAGGAAATGTACAACATTGAAATCTGGAGCATGTGAGAAGACGGAGCTAAAGAATGCTGTCAGGTTGGCCTGTCCAGTAGGAAATTAGGTTTTGAACGCCAGACTCTATTCAATTAAGTCTATGGTACTTTGGAATTATTTTTATTTCACTTTTACAACAAGTTAAGCATCAAGCCTTTACCAGAAGGTTCTGGAAAAATTTCAAAAGCACCATAAATCTGAGGGAAACCCAAATAGGCAGGAACTCTGTAATGGAGGTGATTCATTTATTGATCAGAAAATACAAAGGGTGCCAAAAAAAGGTATACACATTATAAGAAAGGACAAAAACAGTATTAAAATTGTAATAGTCAATCTCAACAATACTCATTGATAACAAAAGATGAATACAAGTCACATTACTTCTGCAGTTACGAGAGGTGCTCAAAGTGATTACCATCAGTATTTATCTAACATAGATAATATTGCTTAAAATGTGTATACTTTTTTGGCACCCCAGTATTTGCTGACTATCTACTATTGCAGAAATAGTGGTGAGTAAGCAAGATAAAATTTCTACCCTCACAAAGCTTAACTTTTAATTTCTGTGAGAGAATGAGACAAAAAATGAATTATTACCTGAAACATTTTCCAAATTTGATTTTTATAAAATATTGGTCCAAGAAGCTCAATGAATTTCAAATAGAAAAAAGAAATATGAAGAAAACTATACCTATGTACATCTTAGCTAAATTTTTTTTATCTTAGCTAAATTCTTAACAATCAGATAAAGAAAAAATCTTAAAAGCAGCATATGAGAAAACAAAAAACCCACCATATTACATACAAGGGAAATATGTAAGACAAAAATAATTAAACAAACAAAATAACACCATCAACCAAAAATTCTATATTCAATAAATACAGTTTTCAAAAATGACAGCAAAATAAATACCTTTTGAGATAAATATAAGCAAAAACTATTTGGGGCTAGCCAAATCATACTACAAGAAATGCTAAAGAAAGTTTTTTTGTTTTTTTTGTTTTTTTAGTAAGACAACAGACCCCAAATGGAGTCACTTATGCTAAGCTACCATGTCACTAGGACTTATAGTTTCGACTTTCCCAGAAATGGAATCTTAAACCAGTTGATTAGGAATCTACTGATCAACATTAGGTAAGCTACCTGGTAGATGCCTGTAAAGAAAGTTTTTCAAGCCCAAGGGAACTGCTACAGATAGATGGCATATGAAAAAGATGCACACATAAAAGACTACTGACATCTTCAATAAAAAATAATAGTAGCATATTGTAGGGTCTACAACATATGTAGAAGTAAAATATATTACAATAGAGTGCAAAGAACAAGGTGAGTGGATAGAATTATACAGTTCTAAGTTCTTACATTATTCAAAGTAGTGTCTTATAAGTAATATAATATTGAAAGTAGAATGTGATACATCAAGGTGCACAGATAATTTCTACAGCAACCCCCCCAAATTAACACAAAAACTATAGCCAAACTCAGTAGAAGATACAAAATGAAATATTTAAAGGTCACTTGGCTGACCAAAAGACAGTCAGTCTAGCAGAAATAGAAGAACAAAGGACAGATAGAACAATAGACAACAAATACCAAGATTTAGATCTAACTTTGTCTTAATTACATTAAGTATAATTAGACTAAACACCACGTAAAAAGCAAAGATTGACTGGATAATGACGTAAGACCTAGTTATATGACATGTACAAAATAATGCACTTTACATATAATGACACAGACAAGTGGAAAAAAAAAGAATGAAAAAAGATACACAGTGCAAACACTGCACGTAAGAAACTTGGTATGACTCTATTCCTATCTGACACAGTAGACTTCAAGACAAACAGTACTACCAGAGGGAGAGAAACATCTCATAATAATAATTTTAAAAGCGTAATTCATCAGGAAGATATAACAATCTTACACATACACATGCTTAATAGCAAACGCAGACAGACTCACTCTGGAATCTATCTTGTTCCTCTATAAAATTCAACCACCAAATATAGAATCCTAAGATGCATCTGTGATTTTAACTCTCACTCGTCCTTATTGTTCATTCCCTGAGAGATATAAATATTTCTATAGATCAATGTTTGAGTATTTCTGGCTGTATTTCCCCGTGTATCTTTCTGGAAAATGGATACACGACTATCAACTCATTCAATACACACTTATTAAGTGCTTATTAGACGTATGAGTGTATAGTACATCTATTTTATGTCATGCCATGTGTCAGGTGCTAGGAAAATAGTGTGTAATTAACATAGCACCTTATAATCAAAGCATTCATGAACAAGTACAGAATCTGGAATAAATTGATGGTAGTATGCCTTCAGATGAATACAATAATGGGATATGTACAAATATTTGGGTGCAAATAGCTAGGAAAGCAATGCTACATTGAGCCCTACAAAGCTAAAGCTTTTAAATTTACTTTCAAAGAAACTCACTTTGCAACATTTGGTATGTGGGTCCCCCGGGTCTCAGCTTCCTTATGTACTACAGGAAGAGATGGAGAGTCTGTTCCTCTTTTCCTATCATTCCTCTGTTATGATGTATAAATTGTGACATATAGGAGACCATGCTGTATATCATCATGTTGGGCATATGAACCCATATGGATAGTATGGACAGAAAGTGTGCCATCTGCACATTTAGGGGAAAGGATCTGTGGAAATTTAGCTGACAATGGAACCCAGTAAGATCCTCTATTCTTTAACACATGACAGAATGTAAAGGCAAGAAATTAAATATGACGTTCGTGGAGAGCCATTCAGTTAACCTCTCCTATACTAAGGAAAAGAGTTCACGCATGACTACATGCAGAGAGACAGAAATATTACTGGTGAAAACAAGTGGTTGTAACACAAAGAATGCAAGAAAAATATGTATTTTTCCTTCTTCATTCAACCCCCTGATTCCTAGCCAATGAATGACTTTCTTGGCAAACAATAACATCCAGAATGTTCATTAAGAGAGAGTCTGGCAGCTTATGCTTGAATTCTTTTCAAATGTTTAGTGTACTGCAACCCTATTAAATAATTCAAGGAAGGCATTGAAAATCACCAAAGAGCACCACAAGGCGTGCATTGGTAATGGGAAATGGCAAAGCCAAAGTCCTGGGGCCCATGTTCAAGACTAGGCTTCTATTGTTTCTGGACGACCAGGGGACCTTTTACTCATCTTTATTTCAACATACCCACCTCGTTAAAACAATCAGCCAGTGCTGTAAAATCAATGCTGTCATATTTAGTAAGTCAAGTGATGGGAGACCTCCTGAGATGAAAAGAAGTTTTAACTTGGCAAATCAAGGACTAAGATTAGGCAGAAAATAGAAGTTTTGTGTGAAGAAGGAAGAGGGGAAGAAGGATGTGACCAGGGAATCAGAGAGGATTGAAATGTGAAATTACAGACCAATCACGGAGCTAAAGATGCATGATGTGAACAACCTGAAAGAGTAAACACTGAAACGGATGTTAAATGAAGTGGAGGGGTGGGGGAGGGCAGCATCAGGGAGGAGGAGGTGGGGCAGTGGTCAGTGACCTATGGGTAAATGCGTAACAACCAGCTCTGGGAAAGTAAATAAATAAATACCGCCCCAATGGGTAGCACTTGCTTATTTCCATGGTGTAAATAATCTCCCCTGGCTGATTCCATGCCACCCACGTGCTGTCATGACAAGTGGAGTTGGCACAGGATGTGCAGTAGCACACCGGCTCTACGAGATTCCCAACAAGATGTGGCTCACAGACAGGAACAACCCCAAGTGCAGATAGTAGTAAATGTAGTAGAAAAACAAGCACGCGATGCATTCTGAGTATTAATTACCTTTGTTTTTAATACAACTTACTCATGACTATTTTTAAATAATGTCTGTTTAACAAGAGGCTTGCAAAATTCCTAATAATTTAAGACCTGGGCCTTCGTAAGTCGTCTAGATTTAACCTGATTATCACTGAGGTTCCAGGTAACATTCCTCTTAAGCAGTTATGTTTGCTTCTCTGGGCTAGGGCTAGGATTGCAGGGGCGGTTTGATAGTGGCACGGGGGAGAGAATGGTGATTCTTAAAGGAGCAGAATTATTGTTCTGCAGTCTTATTACAAAACACAACTTCCCTCATAAAGGGCTGGTAGGATACTGAAAAGTATCCCGGACAAATAGCCATCCTTCCGGATTCCAACCCCAGTAGATTGGATTAGATGCCCTTTTCCTTTATTCTTTTATGTCATCGTATATATCTTCATCTGGCATTTTCCACACTGTACTCTATTTTGGTTTCTCTATCTTTCCCATTAGTTTAGAGGTCACCTGACAACAGAGCCTGCAAGGAGCCTTATCTTTGCCATATGACTGGCCCAAAGTAAAGCACTCATAAATAATTTTCAAATGAGTGAATCACTACCATAACTTGCTTCTACCCAGTCTGTGGCCTGCATCATTAGAGGATTTCCACGTACTCAATCTTGTTGAACATGGTAGGTATATCAGGGGGGAAGCAACAGACCTTTGGAGTCAAACAGCTCTATGTTGGACTCCAAGCTTCCTGACTGATACTTATGCAACTCACTTAACTTCTCGGAGCCTCAGTTTAACGGGGCGATAAATATGACATTTTCATGCATTTGTGAGGGAAAAATAAGATAATATGACCTAGCAAGAAAGTAATAACAGCGAACATTTATTGAATGTTTACTATGCACCCCTCGTTGCTGTAACCACTTTATGTGTAGTATTAATTTAGTCACCTCTCATAATAACACCATCAGGCAATCATCTACCATTATCCTCATTTAACAGATAAGGAAACTGAGGCATAAGATGTCCAATAATTTGCTAAAAGTTCATCTACAGTTTAGAAGGGACAGAACTGAAGTTCTAACCCAGGCTGTCTAGATCCAGAGATCAAGTTATCTTTTATGATATCAAAATGCTGTTGCCCAGAGCATAGTGAATTTTCCAAAGGTTTATAATAGGGCACATATGACCATACTGCCTCCTCTCCTAACATGTTCATATCTTGCCAATGTTGTAACCCCATCCTCTGTCTGATCTACACTGTAGTCCTATCCCTCCAAATCCTATTTTAGAAGTCAGATTTCCCTCCTTGTGTTGAAAACTCAGCATTCACTATGCTTCTCATTTAGGATCAGGGGATTCTTACATAGAACCTGTGCCCCTATGACATCTGGCGTAATATTTTCTGAATGAAGGCAGGAAGGTTTAATTTCATTTATTTACATCCTATTGCTTCCTGGAAAAAAATTGTGTAAGAGTTAAACATTCACAGTAAAATAATAATGCAGTCCAATGAGATAAATAATTGGGAAAAGGAATATGTGAGTATAAAGAGAAAACAGAAATAGAAAATTCAGAATAGGTAAAAAGAAATACACACACACACACACACACACACACACACACGTGCACATATAAACCACAAGGGTCATATGATTGTTATGATTGAGCTTCAACATATATGTATTATCTCCATCTACCTACTTACTATCTATGTACACTAGACTGTTAACTGAAACTCAAGCAACCGGCACTCTCAAGCAACTGGCAAAATGTTTTTGCTGGTTTCTTGAGGGTTTGCTGGTTGCCTGAGTTGCAGTTAACAGAGAATCTATTTACATTTAACCAGCATGGGTGCTGGTTAACTGCAGCCAAAGTGAAGAATGTATGTACGATAATAAAAATACTCATTACTGGTTTTAAATCTCTGTTGACCTTCTGGTGGATGGGATTTTATATATGGTGTGGAGCAAGGAGGGAAGAAATGGTCATTGTCTTCAACAACAGCGCTAGAGCAAATACAGCTTTAGATACGATTCTAATGCTGCACATGACCTCTTTGTGAGAAGTGTCAACATAAAATGAGAGGATCCAACTCCATTGTAACTACTGAGGAGACCGGCCAGCACACCTTTGCTTCAAAGTGGAAACAAAGAATGCCTCAATCTACTTCCTTTTCTCCCAGGTACTGCTGCATTGGTACTTCCCTCCTGCTTGATCTGTTATTATTCTGAGATGGAGAAGAAGACCGAATGCTCTCTCTGTCCTCATGCTTGAACCATTCATTCTGCAAATGCCCAGATTTGGATTATATAATCATCCAGGATCGCTCTAAAATGAAATGATAGGACTGACTAGCCTGGATTGGAGTTTCTCAGAAGAAGTAGGACTGCACTGAAAACTACTTGTTGCCCCTTGCAATGGTGGCAGTTAAATAACTCAACAAGAGGTCCCTCGGAGAAAATCAATACACACCAAATTGCAAAAATGTGGATGCAATTTGCGGGGAAAGTGGATGTGCTGTGAGTCTGTGTTGGCTGCCAGCATGGAGGCACTCTCAAGGTGGATTAAAGCATGTCACAGCACTTAGCTCCAGATGCTGGGCTGGCCTCCTCACCGCCCTGCAGACCTGGCCTACCCAGGGCTTCAAGCAACTTGACCGGTCATCTTAACCCCACTCCAGACCACTGGACAAATTCCGCCCTGCAGTAGAGGCTTGACGTGGCTTCAGCCACACTTGACCATGGGCACCAGGACCCCTGGCTCATAATGAAGAGCACCACTGTGTTCCAATTGAGGGGAGTGGAGGTTTTTCCTTGTGCTTCACCTGGGGTTCCGGTTCTATGAATGGGGATCCTCTTGTGTTCCTCGTTTCCAAAGTGCTGGGCTTGGTAACCTGCATGCTAGCCCCCAGGAAAAGGCTCTGCTTGCTCTTGCCTTTGCTGGTGCCTTCCTCCTAATGCCTTTGCTCAAGGAAGTAGCCTTTGACAAATGTGAATGAGATAACTTGACTGACTTGCTCAAACTTCTTCATGGCTTCTCATTGTATTTAGAGATACTTTGGTCAGCAAGGCCTTGTGTGAACCAACCTTTCTCTGTATTTTTATACAAATACTCTCTGTTCAGGCCTTACACCATCCTCTCAGTCTCTCCAATAATCTAAGACCCCATCACAGAAACTTGCACCAAGTGGGCTCCCTGCCTGCCATGCTGTCCCCCCAGCTCCCTGCATAGCTATCCTCTTTAAATCCTTCAGGGTTCAGCTGAAGGATACCTCTTACAGGAAGCCTTTCCTAACTACCCTTTCTAAAGTAGCACTCCTCCCCCATTATTTCTGTCACTGCTTTGTTTCCTCCAGGCTATAAGAACTATATTTATTTGTGTTCATGTTTGTCTCTACAATAAGAGAAATAACATGAGGGCAAGAATCTATTGACTTCATTTACAGCTGTATTTCTAGTCTGTTATTGTATTAGGTTGTAAAAGGTGAATGACTGACTCACAAACTAATGAATGGGCTAGATCCCTGGTGCTACCTACCTGGCTGCCTGAAATTAATACCATTGCAGAACCGATTTTCTTAATGGAGTTCCACTACTGTTGGCCTTTCTTGATGGCAGTGCTTAGCTAGTATGCCACTTGTTGTCTACATAAGTTGTTTTGTCCAAGCTTTTTGCGATATAGTAGAGCTCTTTTATTAATTTTAAATACACACAATCTTGTGATAAAATTAAAAAGATAAAACTGGCAGAAATGGATCTGCACTGATCGACTCAGTAATGAGAAGACTCAAACTACACCTGGGTCCCCTTGGCCCTTCTGAAAACCCTGCAGCCCTCTGCAGCATGGCTTGGCACCCTGTGGCTGAGAAGTGACATCACCAGCTCTGTAGTTTGCATTCTAGATGGGAGTTCCCTGGGTCTGTGCACCTTTGCTCACCAAGCACAGGTCCACTCCAGAATGTGGTCTTATTTCAATCTCTCTTGCTATGATTAATTATTCCATATCTCAGTAAATCACAAAATACATGACCAAGACCCTGGATTCTAACATTGGTCTCTGAACATGATGGGAGCCAGGGACAAATCCTTCAATCAATCCATAACCAACTTTGCCAGTCCGTGAATGCCAGGAAAGCAGGACAGATTTCTGTCAAAGCATTCTGACAGGTGGGAGCTCAAATCAGTTCTATTATTATCTTAAAAATGTATCTACTGTACCCACAGGGAGACTTCTAAGGACCCTGACAAAATCTGAAATTGAAATTAAACTGAAAAAGCATACCAGATTCTCCATGTCAGAGAAGTCTTTCCTGATTACCAACGAAAAGAAGCCCACCCACATAGTCATCCTGCCCTGAGGTATGTCTCAATAGACCAGTAAACCCAACATCATGTCCTGGAGGCCCTAGAGCTCTGTTCTCCCAGAAAAAGAAATAAGTGAGTGAGTCAGAAGCACTTTATACTTGCTTACTCTTAAAGCCCGCTGATGGATTCATGAGACAGAAAAACTATCCAGCCAGAGAGCAGGAGAAGAGCCACTGGACAGAGTGGAGGAGACCCAAGTCCCTTAAAGTGTCCAGCTAGGCCTCCCCTTACAGAGCGAGGCCCCACCTCCCGCATTACTTGCTTCTCCCTTTCTACTTGACCCTCCCTCCCAGCTCCAGGTCCCGCCATCACACTGCTCTTCGCCTCCGTGCCTCTGTTCATGTGGTTTGCACTGTTTGGAAGCAGGGACTCAGACCCGGCCTGGCCCTACGTGTTGGAGATGCAGAGCCGAACCGCATCCGGGTGGGCAGTGTGATCTGGACCTGGGAGTGTTGAATACACACCCGGTCTCAGAGATTGAGTAGGAAACGGAAAACGAACATAACATAGGTAAGCAATAATTGTTTTGAAATGATAGTGTTTTGGACACCCTGGATTAAATAAAATATATTATTAAAATAATCTCCTTGTTTCCTTTTACTTTCCAAAGTGTGGCTACTAGAGAATGTGAGTTACACATATGGCATACGACTCACATTGTATTTCTCCGGGACAGAGCTGCTCTAGCAGAGAGATGCCCAAACCTACCTGGGCCCTGAACCTCCTTAGAACTTTTCTAAAAGAGAGGTTCCACATCTCCATTCCCTGGCAGGCCTGAGTTAGTAGGCTCATGGGGTCCTAGAACCTCTCTCTATTGTGGGAATAAAGTCTTTTCTTCCAAGTGAGGGCATAGCATCTCTACTTAGAAATCCACCTTAGGAATCCACCTCAGAACACGCCCCTACCTTCTCCCCCAATTCATCCTGTTTACACAAAGTTCACGTGGTCTGCCTTGGAATTTCTTTATCTTTGCAACTCCCTTATATCTTCTCCCTCATAAAACATCATAAAAATATAAAATAGCCAATCAGGTAAGGTTAAGAGTGTGCAGTCGAAGCCCTAGCCAACAGGGTGAGACACAGTTTTGATTAAGCTTACATTAGGGATAAAAAGCCCACGACTCTCTGCTCGTTGTGCCTGCAGCCTTGTCTGTGCTGCTGCTCACCCTTCTGCACAAGTAAAGGGTGCCTTGCTGAGAGATTGGAATCTCCGAGTATTTATTTGCGGCACCGGAGTTTTAGCTCCAACACTATGATGCTCTCCAGGGTTATTCAGGGGCTACAGTCATCCCTCTTTGAGAAGATGGTCTGACCTTCCCTCCATAGGAGTGATGCCCAACCCTCGCTGGGTGTCAGAATCTCCTGGGGAGACTGGGGAAAATGTCTAACTTCCCATCGTCTTCAAGAGCTGGATTCAGCTGGTCTGGGTAGATCCCAGGCACTTTTGTTTATTTTCACAAAGCTCCCAGGTCAAGTACAGCCCAGGACAACAAGCACGACTCCGCCTGGGCCCTCATCACATACCTTGCAGTTGCCAACACAATTCTCTGCTCCTGCATTAGTCGGTGAGCTCCCTGAAGGCACCCTCTGTGTCACCACACCTCTTACATCTTAAGGCCTAGAGGAGTGGCCTCGGGAGTGTGGCTGAATGGGGGGATCTCATTTCAATACTATCAGTAAACATTCTGGCCGTGGCATTTCTGTCTTAACTTGGCTCCAGTTTCCACCCCTGGCTTTTCTGCTGTTTATTCTCTGGCCCCCGTTTACCTTTTCAGAGAGGCTGGCACTGCCAGCTTCCGGCCTTCCTGGAGTTTTTGCCCAGCAGCAGGGACCAGGCTTTCTCAGGCCCCCATGACTCCAAGGTCCTCACCACGCCCTGGTATTCGAAAGACAGGCAAGTGCAGGTCAGACAGAGCTGACGGCAATGAAAACGCGGGGTGCATCTGCCCTCAGCCTTCCCCTCCGACTTGAGCCCAAGGCCCTGACTCAGCACAGTGGGACACAGAGCAGCCTGTTCAGGGCCCAGGGTTCTGGGCCAGGGGTAGATCTGTGCTGTGAGTGTGACTTACCCTCTCTGACCTCACATTACTCTGCTAGGACAGACCAGAAAACAGTGCAAGTCCCATATTCACTGTGACCAGGGGACTCCTCTGGGCCCCTCTTCCCTTTGGGCCCATCCCCCCATCACAAAGACCTAAGGAGTAACTGTCCTGTGCAGGTACTCAGCTTCCTGCCGAGGATACAGCAGGGAGGGGCTGTACTAAGGTCTCCCCTCAAAACTGCTGCCTTAGCATTTCAATTGTGACACATCCCTTCCTTCCTGCCTTTGAAACCGCCCAGCCCTCCCCATCCCCATCCCCACACCCCCTCCTCTGACTTCAGCTAAGCTGTTCTCAAATGTTCAAGGGAGGCATCTGCCTTCTGGCGGGGCGGGAGTGGCGGGGTGGGGGAGGGGTGGGGGGAGGGGTGGCGGGGGAGGGGTGGGAACCGTCCTTGAGAAGCCAACATCAGCCTGTATGGACTATGTCTAGTTAATTACCAGAATGCTGATTTTCTTCAAAAAGTATTTTAGAACGAACATTTCACCACCCCATTGTTGCCTTGGACGATTAGATGAATTGGAAACATAAACAAATAAATAAAAATCACTCCAAAGCTTTGAAATAACAAAATCTCAGACAGGAGGGGGCTGTTCTTCTAGATTTGATGTAAGAATTCAATTGTAATACTGAAAAAATAAAGTAGCTGATCCAAGCACTTATTTTATAAAGACCATTCAAAGCTGTAGCAAAAATAATAATATACGATTTCAAATTATTTTGAGTCACTGTGTGTATAACTGACAAGGAAGGGAGAAGGGTGAGTATCTTTTGTTAACTCAGAAATTACCTTCCTCCCATACATTCTCCAAGAAACCAGAAGACAGAATGCAGAACTGAATGGTTCTGATTGGAACAGAAACCTTTGAGCTACTTTGTAAAATTACCATTTTTTTTTTCTGCCAAAGGGGGAAAATCCACTTCTAAATGAATGAGTGGGTAATTGAAAATATGATAGGCTTACCGAAGACAATAAAAATAAATGTAATTAAAAAAGGCCAAAGAGTATCTCCGACTTGTACATAAATAATGAAGCTACTTGAGGTGAGTAATGAGAAGAGAGTCTGTCTCCACAGCAAACCTGCGCACAGTGACAGGGGCGCCCAGCTCTCCCAGGCACAGAAAAGAGAACAGCTGACATAACCCCAAACAGGTCTAATTAGTTTTCCACCGTGGAGCCGAATCAGTGAGGGGTACCCTAATAAACGGATGACACATTTAGGTGGCCGTGGTGGTGGCTGTGCAAAACTCAGAGGCCCCAAACTGTTGACAAGAATAAGTGGAATGTATGTGCCCTACGAAGGGCTTAAAACGTTCATTGAACATCTGCAATATGCCAAGTCCTGGCCTAGGGACTCATATTCTACATCATGGTATGACTTCATCTAATCCACTTGGTCAGATTTTATTTTTCTCATTTTGTGGCTAGAGAAACGGAGACTGGGGGCAGTTTTTAAAGTAGGCACCTTGAAGCGGGCAGGAAGATGTTGATAGAATGGGTTTTGGGTGGAGCAGGTGGGGTGGCATTTGGGTCTATGTTGGCTTTGGGCCTGAAAGAGGGAAAGTAAGGAAGCCACCATTGATGGACCCCCTACAAGGTGCCAGATACTCTTCTAGGTACTCTGGCCACCACAATCTAATTAAGCACTACCAGTGGCGCCAGTAATGGCTGTATGATACTGTTCTCTGACCTCAGAGAAGTTAGGTAACTTTCCTAAGATCACCCAGCTCCTAATGGGTAGAGATGGGATTAGATCCCAGGGAGCTGTGTAGCAATAACTACAGGGAGCTGGAGTAGAGAGTGCCCCAAGGCAGGGAGGCTGTGTGCAAGGCACAGATGAGTGGAAGTGTCCGGGGCATGTGTAGAAAATACGCTCAGATTACTAACGAGTTAACTAACATCCATGGAGGTGCAATTACTTACCCAACTGGAAAAATGGATGTGACTGAATAAGACAATGTCTGCAAAAGTGCCCCAGGCAGCAGCTGGCTCTCTGGGAGTTTAATAAATGTTAGTTCTTCTTCTTTCTCCTGAAGTCACTCAGTACAGACCAGAGCTAGGTCTTAAATTCAAGTCATACCACTGCTCCCTGCCCCCCCAGAATCCTTCTTGTGCTGTACAGTGTGGAAGTGATGGCGTGCAGTAGAGCTTGTCACCAGGCCCTGCAGTGGGACACGCCTTCAGGACATTACCAGGAGGTGTGACAGCAGGAGGCAAGATGTAACCATAGCTGAAAGCCTAACATGCTTCCCCATAGGTGGACACGGTGAATGAAGGGCCTTATAAGCAGGGGGAACCTCATGGACAAAAGGCAGGAGGCCAAAGAGTTTGACAAAGCTGAAGCTTAAAGAATGAAGGCAGGGGGGTGGGGTGGTTGAAGCTGTCAAACTAGACAGCAAATAGTTTTATTTATTTATTGCTTTGTGTCCCTCTGGGTTTGTCTCAGGGTAATGGAAGACCATGACTCCCTTAAGCAGAACAAGTTAAGGACACCAAGATGTTCATTCTAAACAGTCATGGGGTAAATCTTATTCCTGTTTGTGGCAAGTACCCTCCAAGACAGCCCCCAACGAGACCTGCCTCCTAGCACTCACAACCCCTGTGTAATCCTCTCCCACAGTGGGCCAGGGTTGGTCTATGTGACAACAGCATGCGGTGGAAGAGATGGCATGTCACCTCTGGGATTAGGTTATAGAAACCCTGCAGCCTTCATCTCTGCCTCTGTCTCTCTCTCAGGTTATTTGCTCTGGGGGAAGCCAGCCTCCATGTCCAGAGCAGCCCTACGGAGATGCCCACGTGGACAGGAATTAAAGGCTCCTGCAACAGCGCTGGGAGTGAGGCTGCTTCCAGCCTCGTCAAGGTTTCAAGTGGAGAGAGGCCTGGCTGACATCTTCCCTGCAACTTGAGAGGCCCTAACTCAGAACCACCCAGCTAAACTGTCTCCAGGTCCCTGACCCTCAGGAACTGTGTGAAATAATAATAAATGATTGTTTTATCATGCTAAGTTTCAGGGTAATTTGCTATGGGGCAATAGATGATTGAGCCTCAGTGTTGGTCTCAGGTGCTTGACTTTAAACCTGCTCTTTCCCCTACAGCCTTATGTTCCTGTTTTCCTTAGCGGTATATCAGGGATCAAGTTCACACAAGTTCAAGGCTGATACATTGAGAATTTCTGAAGCTTCTGCTACATGCCAGGGGTTGAGCATACAGTGAGTAGCATCCCCTTGTAAGATCCAACATGAATTAAACACTGTCTATGCCCTCTACTTGTCTTATTTACTTATTAGAAAAATAGGCATATAAAACTATAATAAAAGGCTGTAATATATAAGAGAGTTAGAAGTGAACACAAAGTCCTGAGAAAACAATGAGAAAGCAGCAGTTGACCCTGCTGCAGTAAAAGACCTAGGGCAAGTTCCTGTAGCAAAAGACCTAGGGAAAGTTCCTCGGGGAAGGTGAATTTGGATCGAGGTCAAGTGGAAAAGGATTAGGAATGGAAGGAATTTTTGGCGTTTCTGAGTTGAGGAAAACTTAAGATCAAAGATGCGGTAGCACGAAACTACTTTTAACTATATTTAGGAAAGCGTTTTTATTGCAATAAGAAAAGTGTGCACATATACTAACAGAGCGAGAGCCGATGCTTGGGAATGTGCGTCTCTATCCGAATAACCGCCCAGATGTGGTGTGGCTAGTCCCCAAGAATCAGATTAGCGATACGGCATTCTAGTATTTGCATAGCGGGCTTGTAGGCACTTTGCTAATCACTTTCTAATACACTGTATTTCACTCACTGCTTAGAATTTGTCACTCCTACTTCATCGATAGGAAGATGAAAGGCTAACAGAAGTAACTTTCACTGGTGATGACTCAGGGAATGTGAAGCCTAGGCTCGTCTGAGGCCTCTGCACTCTCTGATTCATCGTCTGTCCTCCTGGATTACTACAATAGCCTCCTAATTATATAGTCTTCAGGCTTCCACTCTGGTCTCCCTACACTCTGTTGCCACATAGCAGCCAGCGTGTAACCCATGTATCCGAGGACATCACTTCTCTCCTCAAAACTGCCAACGTTCTCTCTCTCAGAATGGAATTCAAGGGACTGCCGACAACTCACGAGGCCCTGTGGGATCTGGCTCCTCTCTCATCCCCCTCCTGGTTCTGTGCCCCCTCCCACGCTGTGCTTGAGTGGTACCCACCTGCAATGTTTTCTCCTGAGTAGCCACATGTCTCTCTCTCTCCCTACAGTCATGTCTCTGCTTACATGACAGCTGATCGAAGTCCTTCCCGAACCACTCGATCTAGTGTAGACCACGTCCCCAAGCTCTATCACTCCATTCCCTCTCTACCACTTACCCTGCCTTATCTTCTCCATGGCGTTCATCCACCTGACATCACATCCTTTATGCCTTTACCTGTTTATAATCTGTCTCTCTTCTCTTGGATGTGAGCTCCCTAAGGGCAACAAGTTTGATCCATGGTGTTCATTGCTCTTTAGGGTGACCGACTTATCTGGGGCTTTCCTGGTTTTAGCAATGAAAGTCTTACAACCAGGGAAGCCTCTCAGTCCTGGGCAAACCAGTAAGACTGGTCACCCTACTGCTGTTCCCCTTCAAACGTTAGGTGCATGGCCCTGACTCCTGGGTGGCTCAGCCCATCAGACCATCGTAAATGACACCCCTGCAGCCAGAATAAGGAAACAATAACTAGTTATCTGGTTACCTCCTCTGGAAACCTGCCTCAAGCCTTCCAGTCAAAACTAATAGCTGCCTCCTCTTGGCTCCCACCTCATGTCAGGATCACCTTTGTTTCATCAATGGCTCACATTTCGATGGCTGCTACTTGTCTCTGGGTCATTCATTAGAACTTCTGGAGAAGAGCTATTCTCTTGTGTCCCCAGAATTCTTTGTAAATAATGAATGTCCAATAACTATTTGTTGTATGAATATGCAAATAAACCTAGAAGAAGGCTCCACAGTAAAGCCTTCAGAGTAATAGCATCATTCTCCATGAATAAATGACTGACGAGAGCACAGCGGTCAGAGAAGATGTGCAGCTAGAAGTGCTATGGAGTTTTCAACTAAGGCATGGTTCAGGTTGAGTTGAGTAGAAGTGTGTGTGTGTGCGTGTGTGTGTGTGTGTGTGTG